>JASDQU010010231.1:462315-477408 GCA_032191745.1 Picea mariana
GTAGTTTCTCATTTCTCTTTTTACACATTTACTACATGCAGAAATATGGTTTATAATCTTATTAAATCCCTCCATGGAAGGGAAATTATGAATGAGGTTCACTTGTTGGGAATCAAATTATCTCACAGGGTCGTTGATCTATAGTTTTTAAAGAGATGTAGAGATTCAAAGGTAATTTCGGGTTTTGTTGTCATTAAATATCACCTTAACATCAAAAGAAATAATGATGTGTTTTTATCAATGAGCTTAACGATTATAAAATCTAAGCTGAGATGGATTAGAAAATAAAATAAATCGATTTTGTATATCAAAAATCCTAAAGGATACATGTTTTTCTTGCTAATTGGTTGCTCATGGGCCTATGGAATAGTGTGGAATTTACCATTGCACAGAGGTATGAGAAAACAATAGTAGAAACCACATAAAAACAAATTGGAAAAATGGTGTGATGAGAAGAAAACAGTTTGGCCAAAATGTTGAAGCTAAGGGCATAAGAAAAACCAATGTGGTTAATCTATCCATTGAAACTTTGGACATTGCCACCCATAATATATTGGAATTAGGCTTGAACTTTGCAGTGATGTTGAAGAAAGCAAGAGATTTACCAATGAATTCCAGTGGAGGATATAATTTGTCATGTTGAAGCAAGCAAGAGGTTTACCAATGAATATTGCTCGAATTATTAATTCCTATTTGTCTTATGTGTGATCATATTAGTGATTGTTATTATCATTGGTCATTATGAGGTAGAGCTTGTCTCTCGGTAAGGAGTTTGTTTCTATATTTTAGGGGGGTGTTAGATATAATTGGATATGAGATATTCTCTCCAACTAGTTGGCTCCTAGTTTGGTGTGTGGTTGAGATATTCTCTCAGTTGGTTCTTAGTTTGCTAAGATAGTGTATCTATCTTAAGCCAAATTTTGATGTATAATATGTAACATTATTTAATGTTAATAGAGTGTACAATAAAATTAAATATAGTTTTGGTGTGTGTAAATAATGTCTACTCTCCCATTTATCTACATGGTATCATAACAGGTATAGGATTGACTCCCTCATAGGAGGGCCTAGGAACATGAGAGAGACTTGAGTGTTAATCCTATGTAGATCTAGGTCTAACATAGGAGAGTGAATTAATTGTGTAGGTGAGAGTATTTTATTTGTTTCTAGACTATCTTTGTAGTGTGGTTGATTCTTGGAGAAATCTGATCTATGGTTGGATGAGTGAAGTATGTGTTGTTTCAAAAGTTTGATGTGTGTGTGTGTGTGTGTTTCTCTATTGAAGAAGTGTTGGAAACCCGATGATAATTTTTCTTGCTACTGAGTGGAGTTTACTTGTCCTTGCATGTTTCTTGGAGTAACAATCACTCTTAGAGAATCATGGATCTTTTGAAAGGGAGTCACTGCTCGCAAGAATAATCTACCGTAGAAGGCACACCTTTCATCTAAAATAACTTCCTATTGCTTGATGGTGCATGAAAATTGGTTGTTGGACATGGGCATAAGAAGGAATGAAGATCTATCGATTGTTCAATTTTCCACTAACGAAGATTGTTGGGAATTATGTTGTTCAAATATGCATTTCTTAGTCGCCGCCGAATTGTGGAGATAATGAACAAGTTGGGTTTTCATTAGCAAAGATATGTTAATTGAAGTTAAACACAACTTAATATCTAGTATATATACACCATCAACTCAAGTTGTGGTGTTGATATCTGTGGTGATGTACTTGGTGATAATGGAGACAAAAGATTGTTGAATGCATTTTTTATTCTCTATTGTCTGTCATGTTGATGGAGGGCATTGAAGTGGATGCAATAGGCCAATGTGGTTGTAAGGTACCATATGTATTTTTAATAGAATAAAAATAATTGTTCTGACAAATACCAACAGAAAGAGAAAAATATAGAGAACAATAACACCATAAATGATACCTTTATTTATAGAAAACCAAGTTCAGTTCCCTTTTTGAGGGGGAAATCTACAACTAAGAAGAGGTCAATTGCAAGATAATTCTCAAGACAAAACTTTATCATTCCTTCTACTCCTATTTACATTATTTTTTGATCTTATAAAGAACATTATAGAAGAAGATTTTTCAAGAAGCGTAAAATTATATTAAGTATTCTTACATCAGACATGTTCACATTATTGCATAGGCTTTATGTAATAATGTTGGATTTTATTACATAGAACACATATTATTCTACCTACGCGAGGGGTTAGGGAGGTTAAGTCTCTAACATTCCCCCCCTTGAAAAGAAGCAATTGTCCTCAAGGCTTGAGATGGGGAAATTGTTGCATAATGGTAGCTGACCGCCATGTGGCATATTCTGGTGGTGTATCTTTCCACCAAACTAAAAATTCCTTGATCCTATGCTAATGAAGACGACACTTGTGGTGGTCCAAGACTACTTGGGGATACAACCAAATGGAACCTTCTTCTTCCAGATCAGGGCGACTGGTTTGAGTCTGGCACTTAGTTCCAATCACTTTCTTTAAGCAAGAGACATAAACAACATGATGGAGATTAGAGTGACTAGGGAGAGATAACTAATAGGCCATGGGCCCAACGAACTTGAGAATTGTATAAGGGCCATAAAACTTGGGAGCAATTTTCTGATAGTGTTCAAATTTCAGTGAATTTTTCTTGCAGACAAAGAAACACATGATCCCGTTCAACAAATGGATGTTCGGAATGACCTTAATATGCTTGTTGCTTCATGTGATTATGAGCCATGACCAAATTTTCTTTGAGTGTTTGAAGAATGGAAGATCGGACTGTAAGTGTGTTATCGACATTATGAACCTTGGATACATCAAGAAGGTAGGATATAACATAAGGTAGTTTTTGACCATATATTACTTCAAAGGGATTAGTGACAACATGGTAAGATGTGTTGTATCACCATTAAGCTAGTGGTAACCATTGATTCCATTGAGTTTGTTTGTCATACATGAAACACCTCAAATATATTTCCAAGAACTTGTTGACAGCTTTAGTTTGTCCATCGGTTTGGGGATGATAAGTCATGCTGAGATGCAATTAGGTTCCATGAATATTGAACAACTATTTCCAAAAATTATTGGTGAAATTTGAATCACAGTCAGAGACAATAGAGTAAGGAATGCCATGGAGTTTGAAGATATTATCCATGAAAATTTGAGCCATTGTGGATGCGATGAATGAGTGTTGGAGAGCATAGAAATAAGAAGGTTTGGAAAGGTAATTTATGACAACCATGATGACTAACTTATTTCCCCATTTGGGTAAACCGACAAGGAATTCCATATAAATATTTGTCCATATAGCAGGTGGAATAGGGAGCAGTTGGAGTGTGCCTAGAGTTTTGATTGTTTTTCCCTTATTGTGTGTTGGAATGTTGGTAGTACCGAGAGGGGGGTGAATCAATATTGAGTACTTTAACCAGTTTTTTTTGCACTTATTTATAACACATTAGTTCATATTAGAGATACTTATCATAATCAACATATTACAAATATGGAAGTGAAAAACCTTGAAGGCATTTTTTAGATAAATATAAAAATAATTCTTTGTGAGGAAACCAAACCCCTGTAGGACCCAACCTACACACCAAGCACCAACTTGTACATAAAAGAGGAAACCAATTCTTTGTAGGCACCAAAATACACACCAAGAACAAAACTGGAGACATGCACCAACCTGTAAATAAAAGAGGACATCAATCCTTTGTAGGCACCAACCTACACACTAGTCACCAACCTGGATGACCTAAAATTATTTTAGAAACAATTATTTCCAAAATTGACCGTGCTCCATAGAAAATCGCTTTACATAATACTTGTTATTTTTCTCCATGAAGTTCATGAGATATGAACTCTCCTCAGATTCCTTGTTGTTTCAAATCCACTTCCTTTTGAATTATCCTTTACCTTAGATTTATTAGGGTATTTTTATTTATATATATATTACTTCCTTTATCCATGTGCATATCAAGTATGGTCAGCTCTAGGTCCATTGATTCTTTGAATTGGGCTACAAGACCCTCCATGAAATCCATTCTCTATTCCTTTTGTTTCACTTGATCTAGTTCGCTGGTCCTCAACACTCAATAGCTATCCAATCATTTATCCATTTAATCTCATCCATCGATATGCGATCACATTCATGGGAACAATTGAGGGGCCCATGGGTTCTCAATACTCATCCACCATTAAATCATGGTTTACATTCAATCTTTATCGTTGATCTATGATCCAATTCATCGAGACCATAGGAAGTCTGAAAATCTCAGCACTATCTTATTCATTGGATCGTTGATCAATGATTGTCTTTGGTTCTTAGAGTTCTTCTTTTCGGAGTGTCCCAATACTCGCAGCTTATGACTCTTTGAACACATGAATTTGAATTACAGTATTCCCATTTTTGGGTTCTGAAAGACTAAACAACCTCCACCATTGATCCTCTATAATCAACGGTCTTGATTTAATCTTCCTCATATTGCGCCAGGTCTCATCGATCAACTTGTAGGTGTCTCCTTTACACTCACAGATCCAACTAAAATGTGTTTGTTTCTCATTTGCTAATGCCACCTCTCCTAGTTTCTGTTAGCTGCCATGTGTCTCTTCCCAATTTCCACAAAATATTCTTCGATTCCCTGAGTTCAGAGTGGTGGAAATTTCCTGGTCCTCTTAACATTGAATGAATAGTATCGAGAAGTAATATTATTCAATGTTGTTCCATCAAAGTATTATAACAAACTCTAAAAACTTGACTCTGAAATGCTAACCTGATATGACCTAGCTGCTCAGTCGACTTCTATGTGTATTTGACATAGTGATGTTGACGTGGCTACATAGGATGGCATGGCTACTAACGTCATCACTAACTTTGACCCTTCTTCATACACTTCGTTGACTTGGAACTCTGACATGTTCCCACCTGTACTTCGTCAATCAACTTCCATGTATCTCTTTCGGATCCATCGATCTGATTCACTCTGAATAGATCTCAACCATTGATATCTCCTCTATTGTCATACTAATCAAATCTAAGAGGAATATCGGTGACGCAGACCCCCGACCCTCGGGCCAAAATTCCCTCACAGGATCATTCTAAATTCTCCTCGAGCCAAAGCAACTCCTTTGATTCCCTACTAAAACCTTCCAAATCTGATCCACAGGTCCTTCATGAAAACTCCACCCTGTGCAACTTAACACTAGGTGTGAGCCTTAAACCTCCATGTGACCACAACCAGGTCTTAGCACAAGTGCCTCTCGCAACTCGTGAATTCGTGAGTCGATGACCCTCGACTCCTCTTCTCCAAACCGCCGAAACTCGAGAATGCGATACGGGTATGGCTCCTCCTTGTTAGCACCTGCTACAAGTGACCGCCAGCTAGAGTCTAACTCTAGCACCCCTCACAACTCACAACTTCACGAATTAGAGTGTTGAGCCCTTGTACTCCTCCTTTACGAAACCTTGAAGCATGATAAGTCAACAATGGGTTGACTCCTCTCCAAGTGACGTGTGTCCACCACCTGTCACCCACTTCCACTTTTCTGTGCGCTATATGTTTTCACCACCTGTCAATCATGCGGTCCCCACCTAATGGATGTGACATGTGTTGCACAAGCCCTCGACGCTCAGAACTTCGCAACTTTAGCGATCAAGGTGTGACTATTTCACCCTCCAAAACCCTGGTACATGAGGTAGCAAGGCACCAAATATCCCAGCTCTCCTTTCTCCTCAATCGACGATTCAGGTCGAATTGCGATCTCACGACTTGAGGATTTGAAGCACAAAGAACTCCACCTCCCTGCTCGCAACACCCAAATTCACGAGATGATCCTGATCCCTACCACCTGTCCTCCAGAATGGACGGTCCTGATGTTTTCGGGACTTGATGAGTCCTCTTCCTTCTCAACTGTTACAAGGTTTTAATCCTCGCACACCTTCTCTGGATCCAACGACTCATGGCAATGTGACACTTCTCCCCGAAGTGTCTTCACCATCCATTTCAGTTGCTTTCCTACGTGACCTCCCAGAGGTTAAGCTCCATGCGCCTTCCTCCAAATCCAATGGTTATCGGTTCTTTTCACTAGATCTGATGGCCTTGATCCATCCTCCTTGCGCGCTCTCCTTCTACTGCCTGGACATAGATTCAATGGTCCAGATCTTTCCTCTCAGTACCGATCCAACGGCTACTGTTGCTCCTTCCTGAGCACGCGCTCTCTCCAAGCCTTGGAAGATTTCGAATTCTTCGAAGGCTGAGACCTTTGTTCTTTATCCCATGAGTCCACAACCTTTTGTCTCTCCTACATTACTGAAATGCTTCCCCTCATGAGCTTTGTCAACTCACAAACCTCGAAAGTTTTTCTCTGTGCGCGTTCTTCTTGCGCTTTCTCTTATGAGCTTATGGACTTAGAATAAGTCCACTCTTGTACAGTCCTTGTGCTTGACGAGATTTTGAATAACTCAGATTCGAGGCCTTTTCCTGGAAAGAAATGCCTCACGCTCTCTTGGTGTCCTTCTGCTCTCTTGGTGTCCTTCTACTTGATGCACACATTGCAGAGCCTACAGGGTATTCAACAACCCTGTGAGTGTCTTCTCCTTTACACTTCTCCTAGTTCAGAACTCGAAAGAGCTCCTCCTATACACACTTGCACCAACTCAATGCCCTCTTGGAAAAGTCCTCTAGAATCCTCAGTGACTCTGTCTTCTCACTGAACTTGAAATAGAGTTATCCTTAATGCATCCTGTGCATTTGTTTAATGCCCTCCTGGTAGAGCCTTTACAAAATCCTTAGTAATTCTTGTTCTCCTCTCTATGCTCTCCTCTGCATAGTTTCTCCTTCAAGGTGTTCAACAACCTTGAGGATTCCTCTTTGAGTCAATGACTTCCTCTGGTGCACCCTCCTGGCACGTCTTTGTCTAAATTCAGTAGAATTAAGAAGTGCACTCTTGCACTAGTTTTCAGAGACCATAGTACTCTGCCATGCACTCTTGCATGAAGCCTCAAAGAACCCAGACCTGGAATCAAAGAACTCTGCATAGATAGGAAAATCTATCTATCCCTGCAAATGCACATCTACTCATACATCTACAACATATCATAAACACATGAAGACATTCATCAACATACACAGAATAACATGCAGGAAAAACTGCTCTATTTATATTAATATGAAATGCCTCTTTACAATGTTAGCTCGGACTGCAATAGAGTCACAACTTCCTCTCTATTCTCTCTATTCTTTGTTCTTCTCTACAGACTTCCAGACTCTACTAGCTGAACTACTTATAGATACAAAGGATATTTTTACAAAAGGGGGCTCCTCGAGCTCTTCCCTCCATCCTCACCAACTCTCATTAATTACAATGAATTACATTGAATGGGCCATCTAATTCGAATTGGATCTAGATCCCCATCGACCTATCAACCATTAAAGGCGACACTAACTACAGCCTGCTCAAAGGCACAAATTGGCTCTTCGGCCTTACAATCATTTAATTACATTAAATTCAAATTTCAAATTTGAAAGTGAGAGGGCTGCACCTCTCCTCTCCATTGAATGCACGCTTTATGTGTTAGCTAGCACGTAGCTGACTTGGAGCGATGCTCCTGCATCAAATATTCTTCGATACCTTATAGATGTTGTGTGACTTTCCCATTCTTCTGGACGTTGAGTGATATGATATTGAAAGGATTATTTTCTTCGATGCTCTTGCTTCAAAGTGTTGGAACAGACTCATTGAACTCTGAATATACTACTCCGAAGGATTTTCACTTGTTGACATGTGTATTCTATAGATATATCAGTCTGGATCACTCCAAATTAATCTCAACCATCTATCACTCTTCCTTTGTCAGAATACTTTTCTTTGTTGTATACTTTCTCCTCTGATTCCACTGCTCCGAAAGGTATTCATTATTGCTTCGGACTCCGAACTAATGTTAATTTTTTTCATTCAATCTAGATGTGACCCACTCCAGATGTAATTTTTTCCATCCAGTCTTAATCAATGGTTATGACTTGATCAATATTTGAATGAATGGTCGAGGTTTCCTTAGATATCCAATTAGATTCGATAATCTTCATATTTGATAACTAGCTCCAATCACTCGCTATCACGTGTATTCTTTAGGACCGTGGATCTAACTCACTCAAGGTAGATCTGCACCATTAATCACACTTCCTTCATTAGAGTATCATTTTTTTTCCCTTCGTTACTTCATCGGATTGTTCTCCTTCATTGTTGATATGTCTTTTTCGATCAATATCAGTTGTTGATCAAAATTCCCTGTTGGGGTATCCTCCCTGTTGTATATGTCAATATTCTAAATTTCACGCAGTCCTAATCTATCTCATGTCTGGTTCAAGTTCAATCCTTGGACATGTCATATCAGTATGCCTATCTTCATTTTTTGTATCAATGGAATTCATAAATGTCTTCCTTTGACATCAATGACAACATATTTTCCAAAAATCTCCCCCTTTTTCATTGATGGCAATGGATTCATAAGAGTTGTGATCCCATACATGTGATATAAGTCTCCCCTTATCTCTTTCCTCTCCCCATTTGAAATTAATGGAAAAGGATTTTTGTATATGGTAATTTCTTCACTGTAGCCAGCAATATTCTTGTCTTTCTACTGCCCCCCCTTAAGCCTATGCATGTTTCTCTTTCTGCAGCTCCCCTTGAGATGATTCTCTTCCTTACACATAATCTTCATTTTTGTTTGCAACGTGCAGCCATATGCACTCTCCCCTGAGCCTTTTGTTATGTTGATCTCCCAATAGATTTTAGCTAAACCTTTCACTGGAAAATAGGAATGACTCCCATTTCTTGTCTGAGATACTCAAATGTACCTCTAGGTAGGGTTTTGGTAAACAAATCATCAATTTTTTCCTTGGTCGGAACATACTCCAACTTGACAGTCTTATCATTCACTTTTTTTCTTGAAAAATGATATTTGATTGGGATATGCTTTGTCTTTGAGTGCATTACTGGGATTTTGGAAATGCTTATGGAACTGGTATTGTCACATAGTATATAAATTGGTTGCTTGCATTCTTCCTTAATATCTTGCAGTGCTTGCTTCATCCAAAGGATTTATGTGCAACAGGATGTTGCTGCAATGTACTCTGCTTCTGCCATGGATAAAGAAATTGAACATTGTTTCTTTCTTAACCAAGATACTAAATTGTTACTAAAAAGGAATGATCCACCACTTGTTCTTTTCTTGTCATCAATACTACCTTCCCAATCTACATCAATGTATGTTATTATATTAAAATTATCTCCTTTTGGATACTTGAGTCCAAAATCCATCGTGTCCTTCAGGTATCTGAGAATTATCTTGCAAGCCATCACATCATTATTTTGGTGTGGATTGAAATTTTGCAACCAATCCAATAGCTTGCATAACATCAGGCCTTGATGTAGTTACATATAAAAAGCTACCAATCATTGGTTTTTAAATGGTGTGATCAGCCTATGGTGATTGATCATCCTTACTCAACTTATATCCTATTGTCAAGGGAGTAATGACAAGCTTACAGTATTCCATGTTGAAATTCTTTAACATATTCTTAATGTATTTTGTGTGTGATATGAATATGTCTTTATTTGACTAAGAAATTTGCAATCCTAGAAAAAAGGACAAATCACCAATCATGGACATCTCAAATTATTTTTGCATGTTCTTTGAGAACCTTTGACTCAGATCATCGGAGTCACTTCCAAAGATGATGTCATCTACATAGACCACAATGATAATTATATTTCCATTTTCTTCTTTGATGTAAGTGTTACTTTCTGTAGTTCCTCTCTTGAAGCCTTGTTGTTGTAGGTATTTATCAAGCATTTAATACCATGCTCTAGGTGCTTGTTTAGACCATAGAGGTATTTCTTCAATTTGCATACATAATCTTGTTTGTCTGTTAACTAGAACCCCTTAGGTTGTTCAATAAATGCTTCTTCTTCCAGATTTCCATTTATAAATGCATATTTAACATCCATTTGATAAACATTTATATTCTTGTAGCTTGCAAATGCTAGAAAGATTCTAATTGCTTCTAGTCTATCTACTGGAGAAAAAGTTTCATCAAAGTCTATCCCTTCAAATTGAGCATATCCTTTACAAACTAGACTTGCCTTATTTATCACTAATTTTCCATCCTCATTTAGTTTGTTCCTAAATACCCACTTGGTTCCTATTACATTCTTGTTTTTTGGTCTAGGAACCAACTCCCAAGTTTTTTTTTTTCAATTTGATCTAATTCTTCATCCATAGCATTAACCCAGTTTTTATCTTTGTTGGATCCATCAAAGTTATTGGGTTTTATTTTAGGCAATAGAGACGGATATGCATGTTCAGGTGATCTTACTAATTGTCTTCTTGTTTGGACACCTTTGTTGTTTTCTCCAAGAATTAGTTCTTCAAGGTGGTTCTTTTGAACATACCACGAGGGATTCCTTGTGTCTTTTGTAGGAGCTTCCTCTTCTTCTTCTTCTGTGTTCTCTTCCTTTTTGTATTTATCTTCTTCAACATTATCTTCCACATTATCTTTCTCTTATTATTCTTCTTCTACAATATCTTCATCATTATCTTTTTCTTCTTCATTATAGCTTATTATCGATGGCTGGTCATTTGTTTTCATCTTGATCCTTCCAAGATTTTCATCATCCACTCTTACATTTTCACTTTCAATGATTTTATCTGATCTTAGATTTAAACTTATGTAATCTTTTCTTTGAGAGGAATACCCAAGGAAAATAAATTCATCACATATGGAGTCAAACTTGCCAAGAATGTCAGCATCACTTTTTATGTAGCATTTGCTTCCAAAAATTTTAAGATGTTTGACATTTGCTAACCTGCCCTTCCATAATTCATATGGAGTTTTGTCATTGTTAGCTCAGAGTTATGCTCTGTTTAAAAAAAAAAAATCTGTGTAGATTGCATATCTCCAAAATATGTCTGATAGTTTAGCTTGATTTAACATAGTTCTCACCATTTCTTGTACAATTCTGTTTTTCCTTTCAGCCACTCCATTGTTTTAGGAGTTCTTGCAGCCGAGAAGTATATTCTTATTCCATGATATTCACAAAATTTATTGAACTCATCTGAGGTGAATTCTCCTCCATTATTTGATCTTAAACACTTGATCTTCAAATCTGTTTCATTTTCAACCAATGCTTTGAAATGTTTAAACTTCTCAAAAGTTTCTTATTTATTTGTAAGAAAGGTTACCTAGGTCATTCTTGTGTAATCATCGATGAGAAACATGAAGTAGCGGTTACCTTGTGGGATTTATGATTTGGTTGGCCCACAAAGATCAGTATGGATGAGTTCCAATCGTCTTGAAGTTGAATATTCCTTGGTTCTAAATCTCACTTTAGTTTGTTTCCCATGTAGACAATGTTTATTGATTGGGTTTGTGGGCCTGATGCTTTTTGGCATGCCTTTTCTTCATGTTTGTTACTGATCTTAACTAAGTTGTCAAAACTTAAGTGTCCCATTCTCATATGCCATAGCTAACTTTCATCTATTTGTCCCATACAACATGCTTCTCTTCCAATTTATTTAGAATGTATACATTGTTTGGAGTTCTGATTATTGTTGCTACTATTATGCCAGTGCTTTATTTTCTTATTTTACATTCCCGAGAGTTAAAAAGGAGTTTGTTTCCTTGGTCACATAGTTGGATGACACTTAGAAGGTCATGCTTTAAGTCTTCAACTAGAAGAACATTTTTTTTTGTGGCTTTCTGACTTCCAAGGTTGACTTTACCTTTCCCAATTATCTTGGCAAATTTCTTATCTCCAAATGAGGCACTTCCTTATTTCTCTCTCTTTAGCTTAAGAAACTTGTTTTTGTCACCAGTCATATGTTTTGATCATCCAATGTCTATGTACCAATAGCTCCCTTTGTCTTGAGCATGCATTTCTAAATCACATTCTTCCTGGGAAAGTTTCTCTTGTTTTTTCCTCCATACTTTAGTAGTATTGTTGTCAGCAGTATGTTTCTCAATAGAGACGTGTTTAACTTTTTCACTCCTGAGAATTATGACAAAAATTATGGAATTTATAACATTCAATATCATAATTAAATACTGGAGAAAATGAGTTCCTATTTCTGTTGTACGCAAACTTTTTCATTTTGTTGCTTACATAATTATTTCTTGAAGCACTGAACATACCTCCATTTCTTCTCTAGTCATTTCTTGGATATACTCTGCAATATTTTTCCTTATGTCTAAAATTGGTAAATGAATAAAAATTACCTAGGAAGACATATTCATACTTGTTTATAGTCGGTCTTCCTAGTGTCATCACCTTTTTTAATTCATCCTTCCCGTGAGGAGAAACTGACTTCTGCTGGTCTGGGTTTTCTTTATTAGTGTTCTCATTACTTTCACTAGGATTGATCAGGGTCGTAGCATAACTCTTTGGTTCTTACTTGTTTTTCTATAATGTGAAGTTGGGATTGTAGCCAAGTGCAGTTCTGTCAAAAGGTGATCTGTGGTTGTTGAGCATGTTTTCTAACATCATGGAACTTCGCTCAAATTTTTTAGTGTTGTTTAGCTCAGTTATAAGTGCATCGATTTCCTTCATTAAGGAAGCATTTTCTTTTTCAATTTTCTCACAATCTTCTTCTTTGTTATGCATTTGACTCATTATTTCCTCTTCATTTTTATTTTGTTCTTCTAGTTGAGAAACCATATCAGAATTATGTGGCAAATTTTCTTTCAAATTTCTATTCTTTCTTTCGAGCCTATTTATTTCATCTAGGGAACATAGTAATTCTCCTTCAACATCAACATCCACATCTTCATTTTCTCCAATCATTGGGACACAATTCTTGTCTTCATTGGACTATGTTTCATGAGACATGAACATAACATCTCCTTCAATCTCTTCATAATTTTCAGAAGATGAGTACTCATCCTCTTTGGAATAGAGATTCTTCTTTTGCTTCTGAAAGTATTTGTTCCTTTGAGTTTTACCCTTTCTTCTTTCATTAGGGTTAAACTTGTTCTTGTTTTTATTATGAGGGAATTTGGTAGCAAAGTGTCCTACTTCACCATAGTTAAAACATTTAAAAGGAAGCTTACCTCTATATTTTTCAGTTCCTCTTTGGAGTCTCACAAATTTGGATTCTTCTTCATCAGATTCGTCGTTTGAGTTATCACTTGATCTTTCTTTTCTTTCGTTGGTCTTC
Source organism: Picea mariana (assembly GCA_032191745.1). Classification (NCBI taxonomy): domain Eukaryota; kingdom Viridiplantae; phylum Streptophyta; class Pinopsida; order Pinales; family Pinaceae; genus Picea; species Picea mariana. Next base: position 475,529 of record JASDQU010010231.1, read on the forward strand.
CTTGAGGCTTTGAATGTTTCTTATCTTTTAGGAACTTCTTCTTATCTTATTCACATATCATAGGTTGTAAGAATTCCATGTAATTCATCAATTGTTATTTTGTCCAAGTCTTTAATATCTTCAAGAGTTGGTATTTTAGGATTGAATCTCATAGGAAGTGACCTGAGTACTTTCTTTACAATGAAATGTTCATCAATGGTTTCACCCAAACCTCTGATAATGTTTACAGTTTCATCTACACGTAGAAAATATGATCCAATTATTTCTTGTTTATTCATGCTTAGGCTTTCAAATTGACTCCTATGATTTTGTAGATTTTCTTTCTTGACTTTATCATCTCCTTCATGGGTGTTCTGTAGTTTATCTCACATCTCCTTTGTTGATTTACAGTGCATAACTTTGGTGAATTCTTATTTTTATAACCCTTCCAAAATTTCATTCATGGCTTTTTCATTGTTGTCATTGAGCTTCTTTGCTACTATATCAAAAAGAGGAATTTTTGGGGTTTCATAAAATTTCTCGACCGATTCCCAAAAATCATACCCTAGTGATTGCAAATACACTTTCATTATGATTTTCTAGAAGGCACAATTTGTTCCATCAAAGTATGGATATTTGATTAAGAATAATATTTCCTATTTATCCATGAGCCTGTTGAGTATCCATTTTGACACCTCTATTACCCTATATTATTTTTACGAGGGAAAAACTTGCTGGAATATTGGTTGTTGTCATTCATGTCAACCCTAGTCATGGGTTTTGGACCGCAAGATTGATGAAGGTATTTGGACATGAAGGACAATGCACATGCATATACAACACCCATGGATGGATAGTATACATCATGTTGTTTTCGGTGGTATGTGGCACGTCACGTGGATTCTCATGGTTAAGGAGAAATAAATTTTTGAAGATGACAAAGTGAATTGAAGAAGGAAGTACATGTAGGCCCTGAAGATAATTAAAGAAAATAATTAAAAAATAAGAAAATGTCACGTCAGCCCTAATGTTAAAAGGAAGTGACATAAATGGTATAAATACATATCATTATACATTCATTTGATACACAAGTCGAATTTAAGAGGAAATCATAAGTAAAGAAGGACGGATTTCAAGGGAGGATGAAGTCTTTTGGTGATGTGTTCTAAGGTATATTATTTTTAGGTCATCTTACCATTTTCACTATAAATTTGTTTCTAGAAAGATTCAAATGGTGAAATTGCTATGGTATTGAGAATAAATATCAAGGTACATGTGATAAAAGTTTCATCTCTTGATTCGCTATAATTATGGAGATACACTCTATGGAAGATAGGGTTTTTGACTAGTCCCGAAGCTAGTCAATAAACAGGTGTTCTGGGTAAAACAGTCATAACGTATTCATAGAGAATCCAAATGAAGTGGGAAAAATTTCATTGGAAATATTACGGAATGTAGTTTCTTGTGTGAGAGTTTCAGAATTTGATGTTAAATATTGAGCGTGGGGAATGCTGTACAAGTTCGGTCTCCTGAATAAACCAGAATTGAACAAGGTCTACCATTCTCTCTATAACTTATTTTTGGGGAGTATTCAAGGAGTGAAACTTGGATAATTTTTAGAGAATAAAATGAGTAATATTATCTACAAGATCAAATTATTTCAATAATTGAAGAATTGAAGAAGTTGAAGAAGTCTCATGAAGCATTATTAGGTTCTATGTGATGGTTGGTTGATGGTGATGATTTAATGTAAAGTTTTATTATCTCTCATATATTCTTGGGTGGAAGGAAGGGGCAAGGATGGAGAGTTAAAATCTCTCTTGATATTGGAGGATTGTATCTTCCTCTTGGAGGTTTATCCCTCCCTTTACATTTGGAAGTTGTAGCTACCTTTGGAAGTC
>JASDQU010010231.1:488212-498476 GCA_032191745.1 Picea mariana
ATGAGTGAGCATGAAGGGAAGATAGAAAGAGGGAGGAAGAGATGGGTAGAGAGAGAAAGAGAGAGGGAGAGGGATGGGGGGAGATGTTATAACTCTAAATGGAACCAGACATACATACCTGGCATCAAGCCATCTTACTTGCTATCTTTTCCAAGCCATCGCTGAACATCTCTTCTAAAAAACCATTGTTTTGAGGGTGTACACACCCTACACCACCACTGCCCACGTACACATGCTTGTTTCACCACTACAACCTGCTAGTGGTGCAACAAGTGTGTGTATGTGGGAAGTAGTGGTGTAGGGAGCGTACACCCTCAAAACAATGGTTTTTTAGAAGAGTTGTTCAGTCATGGTTTGGCGAAGATAGCAAGTAAGATGGCATGATGCCAGGTATGCATTTCTGGTTTAATTTAGGGTTATAACAAGAGACAGAGAGAGAGTTAGAGAGGAATAGGGATAGAGAGGTAAAGAGATAGGGGGGAGAGATGGGAAGGGAGAGAGAGAGGTAAATAATGAAGGTGTTTATCAGAAATATTGTTTTACAGTTCTTAAGTCAAACTCATGAGGATAAATCTCCCTACGTATTTAAAGAGGTGGTACTTATGTATTTTGAATAACATACAAGAAAAAATAAAATTCCTGAGAAAGGACCATGCTTATTCTTGAAATAAATATTCACTTGCAAAGAATACCCGATAATTGAAAAATTATCTCATAGAAAGAAAATATTTACAATATGTGTAACGTACCCCTCCCTCACTTGGTTCACGTCACTTCTAAAACAACCCAATAAAAATTTATGATACTAAATAAAAATGTGGAAATAACACATATCATGACATCCATACACATGAAAATTCCTATGCTACTTAAAAACGTAAATACAATTACTTAATTATGCTTAGTAAAAGCTAAATAACACAAAAAAACATTCAATCAAACAAATGGTAATTCACATGCATCATTTTTCTCAACACAAGAACAATAGCCAAAATATCTCATAGTAGAAATACACAACAACAATATCAACATTTAATAAGAATAAACAAAACAAATAATAACACTTATCTTATAAAACTATGCAACCCATTGTAGAGGATGGGAGTTCCTTCCAAGCGTGGACTAGTTGTTCAATTTCTAAACAACAAGTCACCCCCAATTTGGGGGCTATGAATTTATAATATATAGTCATCCCTAAAGGTTGGATAATGTCCTCCTCTCAACAAAAAATCTCATATCTAATTCTAGTCCACCAGCTCTCTTCCCATCAACTTGAATAACCCAATGGATGGAATCCCCCTTCACTACTCAATTCCCTAATGCCTTTCCACTCCCCTTCAGGGCTTCCATCATAGTTTAGATATGAAATCCACTTGTTGGTACCTCAGGAATCCAACAATCGCAACATGAATTACCCCAGCAACAAAACATGTGCTTTCATCTATGAATTTCAAACAACACATTACTCCCAGGCATGAAACCTCTTTCTCCATGAACGTTCATCTCCAAAAAACTAAGAAACTTGTCCACAATATCTACCATCAAGCTCCAACACTCATAAATTATTTGTTTCCCAAAAAAATCCATGTAAAGACAAGTCTCTATGCCAAAATATGAATGTGTAGTTTTGGTCTCCTACCCATACGAATTTCCTATATTTATCTTTCTTTGTTGCACTAGCATATTTGGGTCATTTTGCGATGGCTATTTCGATGCTCTTCTGACGTTATGTCATCGATATTGTGACGAATCTTGAGTCTCCCAAATGTCACTTCAGATGATGTGGCATGTGCGATGAACCTGGATTATTGTTGCAAGTGGAATGACAATAGGGAAGTTGTCACGATTGCGACAAAAAAGAAATACCGTCGCCAGAACGACTAAGTAAATAAATCATCGAAAGCACGACAAACTAGGGAAATCGTGGCAAGAGCGACCATAAAGAGAGTTTGTCGCACCCTCAACAATATTGAAAAAGTAATGAAAAACTTTGTTACGCAGGGGTCATCGCAATTACAACGAACACAGGGTATATTACGATGAAGTTTCTATACAATTTTAGTAATTTGTATAGCAAGTTCGACGCTAATGGAAAAGTTTGTGATGCAGGGGTCGCCACAATTGCAACAGACACAGGGTATATTGCGACGAAGTTTCTATACAATTTTCCTAATTTGTATAGAAATTTCGTCGCCAATGGAAAAGTTTGTGACGAAGCGGTCGTCGCAATTTCGACGATGTGTACAAAACTTGCGACGAACTTGCTATACAAATTATGAAAATTGTATAGCAACGTCGTCACAATATACCCTGTTTCCGTCACAATTGCGATGATAATTGCTATTAATTTTTCGTAATTTTTATAGCAAGTTTGTTGCAAGGTTTGTACATGTCGTCTCTCTTGGGATGACAGTAATTTATTTAAATATATATATATTGAGCAAAAAAATTAATATTTGATTTTTGAGCCAATTATAGAAGGTGCTATGATTGCAGAGGTCATCCAAGTGAAGTTGTTGGTTGGTTGGTTGAGTCAGTTGACTAAATCGACTAGTCAAACTAACTATCTTCTTAAAACAATTACACAATTGTATCAAAAAACAATACTCTAACTTAGATTTACATATTTAACATCTCTGTGGCCTCAAAGTCTTCTTTGTCCTAAAAAGGTGAGGAAAAATAAATACTCAAACCTTCCAAATAAATTATTGCTTTATTGCTCAAATAAACTCTGATGGCCTTATATATGATTTTATATGATTTTATTATATTTACTCATGGGTTATACATTTTAATATGGTTCCATTAAATACCGTCTATCACCTTAGTGCCCTTGCCTCTACATTTCTAGGCCATGGTTTCTAACATAAGGAGGATTTTCCTAGGGAGATAATACTAAGTCCTATCATTGCATTTCTAAACAGGTGAGGACAAGGACTTTGTTTGACTTGGGTTGAATTCTCTAAACTAATGCTTCAAAAAACGTAAGAGAATAAATGATCAATGAATGCTTGAAAGGAAAACACTTACTTTATTAAACACAACACACCAATGCACCATTACCTATAATTAGTGATGAAGAAATATACAATGTTCAAGGTGAAACTTTCTAAGTAAAAAGTACATATTCATTCATAAGATAGTCGTCATTTAACAAATTTCATATGTGTAAGAAGTGAAGCATGACCAAGTACTTATGAAACATTTAAGCATGAAATTGGGTCATTATGATAGCAATGAAATAGAGAATCATTGTAACAAGTTTATAACCAATATAAGTTTGCATCCATTCAATAAGTATATGCCATGAAACACATGAAGTGTCACTATTGTAAAGAGAGAATAAGGCAACGAGCTCAATGTAATAAATTTAGAAGAAATACAATGCTACCAAATTAGCAAATTTCAATATTATATGTCAAGGAACAAAAATTATATCATTAACCAAACTTAACATTCATTCATCAACACTCAAAAATTAATTTGTTTCTCATCATACAATATAGATCAATTCTTTGGAACCATGATCGTCGCATGAATCGACCGTCTCAACTAGCAAACAATATAAATGTTGCACTGTTTGGGTAGATTTTTTGGCGTGGTTAGGGTAGGAATGTATCATGGTCAACTAACCAAGACAAAAGACATGCAAACACCACAAAAAAATATGGTTAACAAACCTTCATACAATAGAGAAAGGAGGCAATGATTGGACTAATTACAAGGTTCTTTGGAATTCCTTAACATATTTTGGCTTCTTTGGGATGTGGAAAACAAGGTGTGATAAAAATATTGCAAGACATCAACACATTAATCACCATTGGCAGTGGAATACTTCTACATTTTTATGAAAGTCCTGAATAGAGTTTTGGATAACACGTAGGAGGTAATGTCAAGGCTTTAAATAGAAGGATATATCCATCATACTTTTGTGTCATACCTCATCTAATAGAATAATTAAATGATCCAAAATAATGTTGGATAGAGAAAGAGATATATGTGTTAAGAGGGAGGCTTACTTGTAAGTGCAACTCAGACTAGGTTATAATAGGGTAACCCCCTTCCATTATACCTAATAAGGGTTATTAGACTATAAATTAGGTTAAGGAACCATATATATACTTTCAGTGTAATGTACCTCAAATTTCTCATAATTTTTTTTTTCCTTTTGGTACATTATTTACCTTCGTTTAATCAAATCGTATGACGTGTACTTACATTTTTGCTTTGAATATATTTATTCCATACTAACATAATACTTAAGGGAGGTTCCAATGATTACAAGTATTTTTCCAACCTATATGTTACTATCTAGATACTAATGCAATACGTGTATTACAAGTATTTTTCCAACCCATATGTTACTATATAGATATTAATACAATGCATGTATCCACCCATACACTATGATTCAAGTTTTTTCAGTTCCCTCGTTAAGAGAATCGGGCTATTTGGATTTTTCGCATGAGTTTATATCATGAGACATAATACTTGTACCCTTACCTAGCTGTGTCAATATCAGAATTCAAATCCTTAATGTAATACGTATTAGGAATAGATTTAAGGATATTAATGTTGATTTATGAGTTGCTTCAATGTCTTTTTCTTTGATGGATTCATTTTAGTTACGATACAATCAATCTCAACCATAACTATTTGAACCCCGGTCGATTCCGCACAGTTCTCGGCATAACCAAAATAACTAATCCTCCTCTTCCTGTTGGTGTAACTGAAAGATAATTCAAAAGACCATATAGTTTAGCGACTGATTAGTTCCCTAGATAGTCATGGGTTGACTACAATTAATTTTGTATCTTCAGCATCAAGGGAGATGAATGTATGTATCAAGAGGAATTTAAGGCTCTGTTCTGAAATTAAATGGGGGTTCTCTCAATCATCAATCCCGATGACCCTTCCACCTATTCTTCCCAATCCTAAAGCGCCAACTTTGCCCTAGCACATGGATTGTACCTCCCGTGTTGTAAATAACGGTACTCATCCCTCTTAGGTTTTGGAGGTCTCACTTTTATCCTAGTAACTCTGAAGGAGAGGGTTCTGTGCTATGCATTCCTCCACAGGGAAAGGCTACCGCCTCTATGGAAAAACCTTGGAGAAGATGATGGCAACACCGACTACCTGGTAAGTTTTCTAAGGAAACTGTCATGTCTCAAATTCGAAACAAAGTTCAATGTTTGGTTCAAATAAAAGAAAAACCTTTACTTCCTGAAATATTTATTGTGGTTGTAAATACCTCCTTTACACCCGATGGGTATGTTCAGAGTTTACGCATTTTATTTTATTTTGGTGTTGTCTATAGAAGAGGTTTCCACTGTATCCGAGAGTCACCACTCTTTACCTCTGTGGGTCTAACTTCATACCTCACGTCCACGGTTTGTGTCCTGTGGAATTGTTTTCCAGTTCATTCTTCTTGTTTACCCTATGACTAGTAACTGTATTTGGGAGTAACTCAGTGTAGTTCAGAAGAGTCTGTTCTTACACCGTGTGAAGGTTCCAAGAAGAGTAGGGTCAAGCATAACTCATAACGTCTTTTTTTCTTCTCTGTGACTAACGTATATTATTTGTAGTAAGGTGGAGGTTTACCAGGAGTTTAACTGTTACTAAGTTATAGTACTTTTCATGAGAACTTCTGTTCACTGTGTGTATGATGTATTTCCTTATATTCTTCGTTTACTATTTGTAAAGGGTCTTCAATGAAAGGTTTAACTCTTGAATTTGTAGTGTTATTTTATTTTCAAAGTAATTGTGAAATTTTGTACAAATGGGATTCTCTGTATTAATGGTGGGACTCTGCCTGTTGCGAGGGTACCCACCAGAAGTTCCAGTATCCATCCTCCCCCTCGGCCAGGGTCGGTACGAGACAAAGGGCATGGCGACTGGAGGGCAGGGTGTTTCAGCTGCTAAGTTAAGTATTCTAGGCATAACTGTAATTATCAATTTACCCTTCAATTCTATATTTAACATCTTACTAAAGTTTTTCTATGATGGCCGAATGTAGGTATGCCCACTTCATGGCGTCAGGACTGGCCTCTACCGACTATGACAAAGGTACTCGGGTTCTGAAATAGTGGCTCCTGGCTTGCTTCTTAAATTCAAAGCATGGAGGTCATGAGGCTGTTCATAGCTTTCTCTTTTTAAACATGACCCTTTTCCATGCTCCGATTTCCTGTACCAGATGTCTGAGGGTTAACCTTGATTTGTTTTTTTGTGGTTAAAAGTCTAGTTAAGGAGATATATACGGTCAAGTGTAATGTAGCCTAGAAAAGATTGGTATTCAAAACTAGAGGACGATGAAACATATCTAAATTTTACTGTTTGGGAGATCTTAAAATCTGTTAATCTTAGTATTGAAGGGACATTCTTTCTATTTGGAGAAAAAGATTTCGGGCTAATTTGTCCTCGACGTTCTGTATTTTATTTCTGTAATTAATGTATTCAAAAATCTCTATGTAAGTTATAGTAACTATCATTTCTTATTTTTATTAAAGTCTGTATGATTAATCTCTTGTTAACGACATTCTTATTTTTGAATTTACCCCAAAGGGGATCATGTAGAAATGGGGTTTCGCATCTGTGTCTTGTAGAATATTGTCTTTCAACCAAATGCACCTTCAGATTAGATTTCATTAGCCCTGTCAATTCCTAAAATAGTTTTTTGGAAAACTGCGAAGTAATTTGAAGGATATCCTAATCTTACCATTGTTGTTCGAGGTGTAGAAATGCTATAGCCGTGAACTCAAAAAAAAACTTCTTTGTTCCTCTCCGCATGTCACATGATAAAATCGGAATGGGATACCCTACCCTTGTATAGGAAATAACACCCACACACAACATATATGTAAGATGCATCATAAGTTGATAATGTATCATTGAAATCATTATTCGATTACCTGTAGCATGATAGTAGCATGTATATCCATTCATTCAGGCGGTTCATATAATTATATCGTTAAGTTTAGGGTAACCTAGATTTTTGATTTTGTGCATTCCCACGTGCTTCATTGTTCTGGTTCTATCCAAGTTCGACTATGTGTATCATTCTGTCTAGGAATTAAATTGTAGAATTAAATATGCTTGCAATAGATCTGTTCGTTCATTGATACATATTCGATTCCACTTAAAGTTCTAAATTCAAGAAACATTTCCAGAAAATGAATCCTACAATCTGTTGCTTATTTTATGAGGATATCAAATATTTTATATTTACATACAGGTTCTAAATCCAGAGTAGAGGTTACCAGGGAGTGATTCCAGAATTGATATGTAAACTGTTCGACAGTAAAGTGGACTATATATTTCATGAAATCGAACAACCTTTGTCTAGGTTATTAAATGCATACCAACTTTAAGGATTCCATTAGATCAATAACCAATTCATCCCACAAAGGCAGAAATACTAAAATTTAGATACAGTAAATGACTTAAAACAATTATACGATCATTAAAACAAATACTAGAAACCATTTCAGTTCAGATTTAACATGCACAGTACATCAGATATAAAATCATTCAGACAGAAAAGGATTAGTGTAGCATATGTGAACTAAACTTGTGGAAAAACAAAGGGAACAACCACGTTCCTCCCAACTGTAGAACCGAGCAGCCAAGATCACTTCCATGGTTCACCCCCTAGCCTAACCATGAGTCCATTAGGGAGAACTTGGAAATCCCTCTTCAGCAATGTCCTTCAATTCAATAGCTCCCCCTTGCCTCACACTCATTCAGTGTTCATAACAGTAAGGAAAAAATCAATAGTCTCTTTCCCAGCATGCTTGGCAGCATCCTGGCTCCTCATATATTATTATTTATTAATCGCCTAGGTCTTTTTTCCCTCCCTTGGGAATTTTCGTAGCTTCCTAAATCCCTGATTTTCAGGGGCTGCCAATGGCCAAATCACTAATTTTCCACTTGTAAAAATCAGCCTAGGGGTAGTTCCAACATGTTCCCCACTCATGGAGTCATGGTCAACTACTATTAACATGGTTGTTCCATTTGTCCTCCTTTAATCAATATAAAATATTATGTTTTTAAACAAGTGTCATTGTCAAATAGTTTGTTGGATCAAATCAGATCTCTGCTCAACAGTCATAATAATTTATTACAAATAACAAATTCGAATTTCAGAATTGCCATAAATGGAAAAAAAATTCCAAATTCAAATTTACTAAAAAACAAAATAAATTTCCAAAAATTTAAATTTTCAAAAATATTTTATTTTGGGGGATGTCACATCCTTTCTCCCTTCAATAAAACACTGTCCTCAGTGTTCGTTCCTTTCTTGGAATAAGATTGGATGAGATTTCCGAAAATCTCCCTCCAATTCCCAAGTGGCCTCCTCAGGACTAAAGTGCTTCCATTGCACCTTTACCTGAGCGATGGCTCTGTTCCAAAGTGCTATTTCTCTCTGGTCTAGAATGCGTAGGGGTTCCACCTAGAAATCACCTTTGAGTTCCACTTGTACCAAGTTCCAATCAATCATGTGAGTAGGGTTGTGAATATACTTTTTCAACAAAGAAATATGAAATACATTATGAATTCTTATATTGGCTAGAAGTGCAAGTTGATATGCTACTGGTCCAATTCGAGTTAGTATCTCGAAGGGCCCACAAAACCTGGGTGCTAGCTTGGCACAATTTCCTAACTTCAATGAGTTTTTTCAGGCTTTGACCTTCAAGTACACACGGTCTCCCGCTTGAAATTCTAAGTGTCTTCTTTTCTAATCTACGTAGCTTTTCTGCCTATCCTGTGCTTCCTTCAGGTTCTGTTGTACCTTTCTTACCATGTTCTCCATTTCTTAGAGCATTTCTGGTCCAACCATGAGTCTGTCAACCAGGTTATCCCAGCTAATTGGAGCCGTACACTTCCTGCCATACAGTACTTCAAAAGGGCTCAACTTTGTTGAAGTTTGGTACCCGTTGTTATATGCAAATTATACCAAGTGTATATAGTCCTCCCACTTGTTCGGTTTTGTTCTTACATACATGCAGAGCATATTCTCTATGATTTGGTTTGTCCTTTCGGTTTGCCCATCCATTTGTGGATGATAACTCGTACTGAAATTCAAATTGGTATTTAACCTTGCAAACAGTTCCTTCCAAAAGGCGGATGTGAATTTTACGTCTCTATCTGACATCACCATTTTAGGAATACTATGCAGTCTAAAAATTTCTTTCATGAATATTTTAGCAATGTTTATAGCTTTAAAAGTAGACTTTACATGAATAAAGTGTGCAGACTTACTGAGTTTTATCGATTACAACCATGATAGAATCATTATGTTTCTGAGTTTTAGGAAAACCTGTTATAAAGTCGAGCGATATGGTCTCCTATTTCCATTCTGGTACTGGTAATGGCTGTAATAGGTCGGTTGGATGCTGATGCTTGGCCTTAACCTACTGACAATCTTGGCACCTAGCCAAGTATTCTATTGTTTCATCCTTCATATTAGGCCAATAAAATAGTTTCTTAAGTGTTGTTATCATTTTCTGGTAACCTGGGTGGCCAGAATACGGTTTCTTATGCACTTTGTCCAAGAATGTTAATTTTAACTCTGTTGAATATGGTATGTAAAGCCTATTTTTAAATCGTAACAGTCCCTTCTTGTCGATACTTAGATCTGGTTTATATGAGTTTGCGGTACTATTTGGTAATTCTACCATTATCTTAGTGTAGTTTTCGTCGTTAATACCTATCGTCCTTATTCTTTGTTCCAGATCACTTTCTGCCCTGCTAATATTTATCTCAAATAACCCATGGACCCTTATGCTTGAAGCGTCTGCTACTTTATTTTCCTTTCCCATGATATGTCTGACCTCGAAGTCGAATTCGCTCAAGAAGGCTAACCACCTTCCTTGTCTTGCATTGAGATCTGGTTGGTTAAACAGATATTTCACCCCGCTATTATCCATTAATAATAGGAATTTTATGCCCATTATGTAGTGTCACCACATTTTTAAGGCGTGTATTACTGCTGCCAATTCTAAGTCATGTGTGACATAATTTCACTCGTGTTCTTTTAGTTTCCGGGACTCATAACAAATAATGTGTCCTTCCTGAGTTAGGACACCACCTAGCCCTTCTTTACTTGCATCAACACATATGGTGAAGTCTTTATCTAGGTTTACTACTTTCAATATGGGTGCAGTTGTCAATAATTCCTTTAGTTTTGTAACATCCCGCTCTGACGCACTTGCCAACTTATTATTTGAGGACACTTGCTCGCAAGTGATCTGGATTTATATGATGA
>JASDQU010010231.1:557719-583099 GCA_032191745.1 Picea mariana
TTTTACCTTTTTTTGGTTTTAAAAAAAAAAGAGAAGGGATTAATGAAAATAGGGAAATTAAGTAATAAATGAAACATAGACAATTAATAAGTTAAAGAATATAATTTTGGAGAAACATGGGGGATGAGTGACACTTGTAAGACACAGAATTTTTAGGGGTTTTCATTAAAACTTGAGTTAAATGTGAATTAGGGCAAGGGGGGGTCTCAAAACTCTATAAAAGAAAGGTAGATGAGGAAAAAAGGAGGATGGGCTATTAGGTATTGTTATGCTGTCGAAATGGGGACTGGACTGATTGCTTGTGAGGAGTTGGGAGTTTCTCAGCTTGTAATAGAGTGGTAGCTCAGCCGTGGAGGCGAGCTGGGAAGCTACGTATATCATTTGGACTGTGTGTGGCCCTTTTGCGGCTCGGGGGGCTAAGGGGCAAGCAGAGTACCCCTAGCGTTTGGCTGGGAGGTACCGGTCAAAGTGGCTGGGAAGTTATTTCGATGGATTTTATTGTTGGATTGCCACTGACGACAAAGAGACATGACTCGATTTTTGTAGTACTAGACACTTTGACGAAGAGTGCTCACTTTAATCCGATGCGTACGACGTATCAGGCACCTGACATAGCGAGAATTTTCATCCGTGAGATTGTGACGCTGCATGGTGTGCCTAAGAAGATTATATCCAATCGAGGATCGGTGTTCACTGGACGATTTTGGACGAGTTTCCAAGAGGCCTTGGGAACCCAACTTAATTTTAGTACTGCATATCACCCAAAGACGGACGGGCAGACCAAACAAACGAACCAAACCTTGGAAGACATGTTGTGCATGTACGTGATGGACCAATAGAAGCGTTGGGAGGAATTCTTGCCTCTAGTAGAGTTCGCTTACAATAATAGTTACCAGAGCACCATTAAGATGATGCCTTTTGAGTTCCTTTATGGGAGACCGTGTCGGACGCCCTTGAGTTGGGATCGGCTTGAGGATGGGGTCCTGGTGGGACCAGAAGCGATCTAAGAAATTGAAGAGCAAATGCAAACCATAAGACAAGGAATTAAAGAAGCGCAGGATCGACAGAAGAGTTATGCCAATGCGCACCGAGTCGACCATAGTTACGAGGTCGGCGATCGAGTCCTCTTGCGGGTTAAACCGCATAAGAGTTCGATCAAGTTTGGAAAGGGAGCTAATCTCTCTCCTAGGTTCGTAGGACCTTTCGATATTGTGGAGAGAAAGGGGCCCGTGGCCTATCGACTAGCCTTGCCTGATTCTTTGAGGCGTATGCACGATGTTTTTCATGTATCTGTTCTGAGACATTATATTAGTGATCCTACACACGTGATTGACATGAGGTCATTGTAGGTATCGGATGAGGGAGCGCTCACGGATGAGCCGGCCCGCATATTAGATCATCGTGTTCAACAGTTACGACGTCGAACGGTAGATTAGGTCAAGGTCTAGTGGGACAGTTATAGTCCGCACTCGGCGACCTGGGAGGACGCATATGATATGCGCCAATAGTTTCCATTTTTGTTTTATTAGATAGACTTATGATACTGTGATACTTTTATTCGGCATTTATACTGAGAAACTTCGGGACGAAGTTTAGAGCAAGAGGGGGTGTATGTAACATCCCGCTCTGGTGCACTGAGAAAACTTATTATTTGAGGACACTTGCTCGCAACTGATCTGGACTTTCTGATGTTAAAACATTTATACTTGATTATGATGCATTATGATAGATGACATGATGTTTTACTATGTGATGTAGACAGGTGCTATTTGACTCAATTGTATTGAGTGTGCAGGATATTGGACCTTGAGGATGTAGAGGCATCAGTGGAACCCCATTGGACTCCGAATTGAGTCAGGGAGTGTGCTTTTGGGTTGATTTATTTACTGTGATATTTCATTTGATTTGATGATATGATATTGACATGTTCTGACACGATTGTTGATGATGCAGGCTGATAATATCTTGCCGACCAGACTCACATATGGAGTAAAGGGGCCACACACGATTCGAGAGAGGTTGAGGGAGAGGGGTGGACAGTAGCCCTGCCATCGCCTACTAGCACTCCCTCCGTGGCTCGAACTGTAGGTTAACGATTACCTAGTTTGAGAGGATCCATGATGTCATGAGGGTAGACTGCGACAGTCTCTCACGATGATTCTAAGGGGCACGAATAAGGCGGGGGCCTTATTCTTTAGAGTCCTTAGTCTCCCACAAGTTCACCTAGCGGAGTGTTGACTCCAGGGGTTATAGATGTCTACCAATCAATCCATTTGGTGAGTGGCACCCTTGGAGCACGTGGTGCATCCTGAAGGGCATGTCGCACAAAAGAAACACAAGAAGCAAGTGGAACCCTTGGAGCACGTGGTGCATCCTGAAGGGAACGTCGCACAAAGGAAACGAATGAGGCGAGTGGCACCCTTGGAGCACATGGTGCATCCTGAAGGGCACGTCGCATTGATGTGGATGAAGGAAACAAACCTAAATAGCCCTAAGACAATAATGCCTTAATAAATTCTTAAACAACTTCCCTAACCCAGTGTCGCCCAGTTCAGAATCTAAGTACTAAGTCTAAAACTTTTAGGGTAAAACGTGAGCTATCTCCTCCTGTTTCGAGCTGGGGTTTGTTTCAATCGGATTCATGAGTAAATGTGTTTCATTTTCTGACAGGGGTTTCTTTCGGTTGTGTTGGATTTTTCCCCTTTTTTTCAATGGATCGGATATTTCGTTCTTGCTTCAGTTGTAGCGGCGTTTTTTTGTTTTTCTTCTTATTTTGACCTAAGAATTCATGGGCCATCCACCTTGTAACCCTGTTGGCATTTTTGTCATACCCCCACGGATTTCTCCCTCCTTCTCGGCTTGGTAAATGTGTTCTCAACGTTGGGAAGAACACCCATGCGGATTTTCTCACACCAGCTCTACATTTGGTTATTGTTTAATAACCTCTTTGATTTGCAGGAGGTAACCTCCGGTTCCCTCCCCTTTCTCTACAATTTCGGCGTTTTGAATTGCTGGAGGGTAGTATTCTCAATACAATTGTAGTTGTGGGGTTCTTTGCATGAAAACAAATCACCAATATACAATTAATGATTTGTAGTTCCAGTAGTGCTATTTTAATCGTTGAGATCTAGTTGACCAACAATTCTACTTTTCCAAAAACTTCCCATGTTGCCTCAATGACATTAGCATGGCACATTCAATTTTTCCATTATAAGTTGAAGGACACTGGTTTTAGGTCGTGAAAATCATTCCATTGCATTCTGTTTAAAATATTTGCAAGCAATGCACACCTTCAGGCTTCAGCTAAAACAATGGGAGAAATAATGAAATTACTCGGAGAACAAGATGGGTCCTTGTGATGACATGTACTTTATTAATTAAACCTTGGCAAAATTCATACTACTCAAAACTTGTAGAAAACTTTTCATGGGAACTACATTATATATACACCCCTGCATATGTAAATCTTCTCTGAAAAGTAGAAGTCTAGTTGAAAAGGGGAGATTCAGGGCGCATAAGAATGATTCAAGAAAGCCTTGTCCATGCTATCCAGTAACACCTTTCTTCAGAAAACTAGTGAGAACTCTAATATCCTGGAAAAGGGACACTTCAAGGAAGGCACGAGCCCTAATTTAATTAATCAATTTGTGGGTGACATTAGAATTGCCACATCTTCATGACTGGAAAATACTTATCCTCTCCACATTTCTCAAGACACAAAACTATTCCTTCCATCTGAGTTTACACAAATTAATTTTTCCACCTAAGATTATGTTCTTGTTTCAGGTTTAGTTAGCTCAACAACAGAAGAAAAATATGTAACTCCAGCATCATTGAATTTTTAGTCCCCCATAACCAATTAATTACAATATATGCTCATTTTGATCCAGCATATTCAATCCAACACAAGTTTCTTAATTTTTTTTGACGGATCACTACTTCTAAAGGAGAAATATCAAAAGGAATAAATGCCAAGAAACATCACAGAGCACAAATTAGTAACCTGTTGTTTTCCTATCCATGACACCCTCAAGTTTCCAATTCTTACTGTTTCAACAAGACAACAATTAAATCCAAAGCGTTATTGGGCATAAAATATTCTCTGAGACAGTTATTATATCCATTGTTAGAACTTAGACCCTGTCCATAGCCATCTTAATTATCTATGTGGCAATTGTATATGCTTGCTGCAAATTTACGATGTGATTAGGTTAAAGTATCTGTCCTAGATAACATTCCAGAAGTATGGTGTCAATTAGTTTGTGCATCATTGTAAAATGAAATGACTGTTATTATGTTGGGTAATCAATTCATGGGAAGCACAACCAACGTAAGGAATCGATAATTAATTGCAAGCTTTAAAAATTGACAGTATTGAAGTTATCATTATGGTAATGATGTTGTAGCTTCCTTGTTAATAATTCACAGATTTTTGCAGTTGGATTGAAGGTCGTTGACCCCAATTCATTTACAAGTTTTTTTATTATTATTATTAATTTTCATGACTCTACAATTCCCTTTTAATTATAATAGTTATGGATGTTTGTCTTTTAATAATATTATAATCAATAATTTTATAATAGTTAAGCATTTTACCTTTGCATTGAACTTTTACCTTTATCTTAAGATTTTACTAATGCAGCAGATTAGGGGCTGGTTGGATGAATTTAGAGTGGAGGGCAGATTGAGCATTATTTTATGACAGCCATACAGGAAACAACAAATTGCTTATTTAGTTAGTATGCAATAATAGCAAGCTATTTATTTCAGTTACGGTTTAATCAATGTTTTTGCAAAGCAATGGAAGTTGATATAATGGAATGGAATGGAATGAAATGGTAGTGAAATGTTAATGTAGGGTACTGGGATGTAATGGGATGTCAATATGAGGTAAGCTCATTATTAATGCGATGTGGTGCAATACCTTATGTTAATACTAATATTCAAGGGGATGTACATGATCACGTGGTCATCATTTATGGTATTGATATCGCAGATTATTTATATGTGTTATGTTTTAATTAATGATTGATTGATCAAATAGCGCACCTGGAAATAAAAAGGAATTGTGCCTCAAGTTGGTCACTATTAGATAGTTTACGTATATCGGACACCTTGCACGCTTGTAATTTCATTTGGATTGGAGAATGATTAAATGTTTAGATTTTTGGTTGCGCACCATGCACAATGTTGGATTTTGATTTCTAACTCTCGCTCGCAATTGAAGGGTTATGTTACTGTATTGTTATGTTGGTTGCCTTGGGTTGGTCTGATGATAGTCCTTAGCTTAGTGGGATTGTTTGCCTGTGTTGGGAGGGTTGTAGACACCTCCATGTTCCTCAGAACACTCGCCAGTCCTGAGACCTTAAATGGTTAAAATCGATGGGAACCTAGGTTTGAGCGTTGCCTATGTGTCTTAGAGGTCCTAACCATTGCAGGGTAGGACGGGCAGGTAGTCAGTTCTACTTATCATCGTGTGATCATCGTTTATGCATGAAATTACTTGTTGCGCATCCTTGTCGTCTTTTTATGTTCATTATGGTTGCGTCTTATTCGTCGTCGGGTGGTGACGCAGAGTTGAATGCGTTGATTGTTTCCCTTGTACACGCGTCACAGAGTTTTTAAATGCACACACACAAAAAAAAATTGCACTAGTTACTAGAGTTTGGTCATCGTAACGAGGGGGTCGTTACATATGGTATCAGAGACGGTTCGACTCGCGACTTGGGATTCGCTATGGCTTTCGTTGACATGAGTTGATTTTATTATACTATTGCTGATCGAGTTGATTGTGTGCGTGCACGGCAATCATGGTTAGAGGACACCGCAGAGGCAGATGACATGGTGCTAGGGGAGGAGGCACGACTCCTCCAGTAGCATCCACGCCTGAGGGGTCTAACCCCCAGGGAGGCCAACAGGTTCTCGGACAGGAGCAGATCGCAGATGGCGATGTCGTGGGGTTGATGAGGTCTTTTCAGCGAATGTCTGAGGCACTCATCAGCTGATTAGACAGAGACAAGGCTAGGGCACTGGCACCTGCTGAGGTTCCGCCGCGCACACTAGCCTTTATAGGTAGCTTTCGCCGGGAACTCGAGAAGGTCAAATTTCCCGAGTTCTTCGGTGCCCGGAAGGCGCAGCCACCGAAGCATGGTTGGAAAAGATGGCGATGTGCTTCGCACTTTGCAATTATACCTCCAACATGAAGGTTCACATGGCGGTATTTCAAATGAAGGGGAGCTCTCTTCTATGGTGGAAGACGCTCGTACCGCAGCTGAACATGGTCGTTGAAGACGTGTCATGGGAATTGTTCGAGGAACGGTTCCGAGAGAGGTATATTTCAGAGGAATTCATTGAGCATCATTTCAATGAGTTCAACGCTTTACGACAGGGAGGTTGTACGGTGCTCGAGTACGAGGCACGTTTTATGGCGCTACTCTGGTAAGCTCTGCACCTTAACTTTGAGAAGCTTAAGGTCATCAGGTTCATGTTGGGCCTTAACAGCAGCCTGCATGCAAAGGTTTAAATGTTTTGATGCCTCAAACCTTGCATGATTCCATCTAGAAGGCAGTCGTTCAGGACGAGTTTAGCTTCATAGAGAGGGCTTCAGAAGCCAAACAGAAGGTTGGAGAAAAGGTTACGGGCTGTGCCCTTAACCTGGGAGAGTTTTTCACGAGGGTCAACTTGTACGTCATGATCTTAGGATCTTATGACGTCGTGATCGGTATGTATTGGTTGGAATCGCATGAGGCGATACTCAACTGCAAGACGAAACGGTTGAGCTTGGTTGATGACGAAGGACAGAGAGGTGTGATTGTAAGATGAAACCAGGAAGTTTCCCTGAGGTTTGTCTCTTCCTTACAATTACGGAAGAGTATGCACAAGGGGTGCAAGCTTTACGCGATCTCGCGCTAGCGAAAAGGGAGTAGCGGAAGGTCTAGAACACCTTCTGGTGGTTAAAGAGTTGCGGACGTATTTCCAGAGGAGTTTCCTGGGATGCCGTCAGAAAGGGAGCTGGAGTTACCTTAGACCTGAAATCGGGGACTGAACCGATAGCAATAATGCCTTATCGGATGTCAACCCTGGAGATGCAAGAGTTGAAAATGCAACTGAAGGAGTTGTTGGACCTGGGATTGATACGTCCTAGTGTGTCACCGTGGGGTGCACCAGTTATTTTCATATGAAAGAAGGACGGATCAGGGAGGCTTTGCATTGACTACCGTCAACTGAACAGGGCTACGATCAAGAATCAGTATCCCTTACGAAGAATTGATGATCTGTTCGATCAAATGAAGGGTGCGACGGTGTTCTCCAAGATCGATTTGTGATCAGGGTATCACCAGTTACGGATCAAGGAGTATGACGTCCCTAAGACTGCCTTAAAGACGAGATTTGGACATTACGAGCTTACTGTTTTGCCTTTTGGACTAACAAACGCCTCAAGGGTATTCATGAGTTGGGTGAACGCGGTGTTCCGCGAGTACTTGGACAAGTTTGTCCAAGTATTCGTTGACGATATTTGATCTACTCTCGGATGACGGAGGAGAATGATGAGCACTTGCACTTGGTACTACGATGTTTACGAGAACACAAATTTTATGGTAATTTTTCCAAATGCTCTTTTTATCAATTAAGGATTCGCTACTTAGGCCATGTCATCTGCGACGAGGGTATCGCCGTGGATCCAACCAAGGTTGAGATTATTATGGAATGGCCTGCACCAACGAATGTCATAGAAGTGCGTATTTTTATGGGTTTAGCAGGATACTATCCACGGTTTGTCGAGGGATTTTCGAAGATAGCAAATCCGATCACGGAATTGCAGAAGAAAAACAAGAAGTTTGGTTGGACCAAAAATTGCACGGAAGCATTTCAGAGGCTTAAGGAGTTGTTGACGATAGCGCTGATACTAAAGGTTCCTGACATGGACGCAGACTTCTTGGTATGCACTAATGCATCCAAGAAAGGATTAGGCAGAGTCTTGATGCAAGACGGACGAGTGATTGCTTACATTGCGAGGAAGATGAGAAGACATGAGGAGAACTACGTGACGCACGATTTGGAGTTTTTAGCCATCGTTTATGCCTTGACGGTTTGGAAACACTACCTTGCTGGACAAAAATTTGAATTACAGACTGATCATTGTGGGTTGCAACACATTTTCACGCAAGGAAACCTGAACGCGCGACAATGACATTGGTCAAAATTGCTTAGCGAGTAAGACTTCGAGATTACTTACATAAAGGGAATAGTCAACCTTATGGCTAGATGTATAGACTGTCAGCAGGTAAAGGCTGAACATAGACACCCGGCAGGATTACTTCAACCACATACCATTCCGGCATCAAAGTGGGAAGTTATTTCGATGGATTTTATTGTTGGATTGCCACTGACGGAAAAGAGACACGACTCGATTTTTGTAGTAGTAGACACTCTGATGAAGAGTGCTTACTTTAATCTGGTGCGTACGACGTATCAGGCACCTGACATAGTGATAATTTTCATCCGTGAGATTGTGACGCTGCATGGCGTGCCTAAGAAGATTATATCCAATCGAGGATTGGTGTTCACTAGACGATCTTGGACGAGTTTCCAAGAGGCCTTGGGAACCCAAATTAACTTTAGTACTGCGTATCACCCAGAGACGGACGGGCAGACCAAACGAACAAACCAAACCTTGGAAGACATGTTGCGCATGTACGTGATGGACCAACAGAAGCGTTGGGAGGAATTCTTACCTCTAGTAGAGTTCGCTTACAACAATAGTTACCAGAGCACCATTAAGATGATGCCTTTTGAGTTCCTTTATGGGCGACCGTGTCGGATGCCCTTGAGTTGGGATCGGCTTGAGGATGGGGTCCTGTTGGGACCAGAAGCGATCCAAGAAATGGAAGAGAAAATGCAAACCATAAGACAAGGGATTAAAGAAGCGCAGGATCGACAGAAGAGTTATGTCGATGCGCACCGAGTCGACCGTAGTTATGAGGTTGGCGATCAAGTCCTCTTGCGGGTTAAACCGCATAAGAGTTAAATCAAGTTTGGAAAGGGAGCTAATCTCTCTCCTAGGTTCATAGGACCTTTCGAGATTGTGGAGAGAAAGGGGTCGTGGCCTATCGACTAGCCTTGCCTGATTCTTTGAGACGTATGCACGATGTTTTTCATGTATATGTTCTGAGACATTATATTAGTGATCCTACACACGTGATTGACATGAGTTCATTGTAGGTATCGGATGAGGGAGCGCTCACGGTTGAGTCGGCCCACATCTTAGATCATCATGTTCGACAGTTATGACATCGAATGGTAGATCAGGTCAAGGTCTAGTGGGACAATTATAGTCTGCACTCGGTGACCTGGGAGGACGAATATGATATCCGCCAACAATTTCCATTTTTGTTTGATTAGATAGACTTATGATACTTTGATACTTTTATTTGGAATTTATACTGAGAAACTTCGGGACGAAGTTTATACCAAGAGGGGTTGTATGTAACATCCCGCTCTGGCGCACTGAGAAAACTTATTATTTGAGGACACTTGCTCGCAAGTGATCTGGACTTTCTGATGTTAAAACATTTATACTTGATTATGATGCATTATGATAGACGACATGATGCTTTACTATGTGATGTAGACAGGTTCTATTTGACTCAGTTGTATTGAGTGTGCAGGGTATTGGACCTTGAGGATGCAGAGGCATTGGTGGAACCCCCTTGGACTTTGGATTGAGTCAGGGAGTGTGCTTTTGGGTTGATTTATTTACTGTGATATTTCATTTGATTTGATGATATGATATTGACATGTTCTGACACGATTGTTGATGATGCAAGCTGACGATATCTTGCCGACCAGACTCACATATGGAGTAAAGGGGCCACACACGATTCCAGAGAGGTTGAGGGAGAGGGGTGGACAGCAGCCCTGTCACTGCCTACTAGCACTCCCGTCGTGGCTCGAACTGTAGGTTAACGATTACCTAGTTCGAGAGGATCCACGATGCTGTGAGGGCAGACTGCGACAGTCGCTCTCGATGATTCTAAGGGGCGTGCAATAAGGCAGGGGCCTTATTCCCTAGAGCCCTTAGTCTCCCACAAGTTCACCTGGTGGAGTGTTGACTTCAGGGGTTATAGATGTCTACCAATCAGTCCAGTTGGCGAGTGGCACCCTTGGAGCATGTGGTCCATCCTGAAGGGCACGTCGCACAAAACAAACACAAGAAGCGAGTGGCACCCTTGGAGCACGTGGTGCGTCCTGAAGGGCACGTCGCATTGATGTGGATGAAGGAAACAAACCTAAATATCCCTAAGACAATAACACCTTAAGAAATTATTAAACAACTTCCCTAACCCAGTGTCGCCCAGATCAGAATCTAAGTACTAAGTCTAAAAATTTTAGGGTAAAACGTGAGCTATCTCCTCCTGTTCTGAATTGGGGTTTGTTTCAATCGGATTCATGAGTAAATGTGTTTCATTTTCTGACAGGGGTTTCTTTCGGCTGTGTTGGATTTTTCCCCTTTTGTTCAATGGATCGGATATTTCGTTCTTACTTCAGTTGTAGGGGCGTTTTTTTGTTTTTATTCTTATTTTGACCTAAGAATTCGTGGGCAATCTGCCTTGTAACCAACCTTTGGTGCGATAATAAGAGTGCCATCAAGATCACCAAAGACCCAATGCAACATCAACTCAGTAAACACATCGAGTTACACGTGCACTTCATTAGAAAGCTCATTCATGATCAAGTTATAGAAGTGCTCTTTTGCCCTACAGAAGATAAGTTGCAAACATTTTCACAAAGTCTCTTACATAAGCGAAGTTTTCCAAACTTTGATCTATGTTAGGAGTTCATGAAGTTGTCATCAAAGGAGGAATAGGCTCTAATGCCTCCTTCCTTCCCCTATTGTGTCACTATTGTAAATCCTTCAATCCTACAACAAGTTATTCTTAAGGGATGATGTTAGGATATTTAAACACTTATGAGTTAGTTAAGATCTACTTGGTCTAATATGTCGTTAGGTAAAAGTGTGTTTCTTTAGTATGCATTACTATGCATTGTCCCTCACATAGAGTGATCCAATGGTTCATATTTTCCTCAAACTTAACGAACATTGATCTGTGGCTTAACATCTGATTGGTCTATGATCTCTATTTAAAGAACATGGAGGGTCATTTGCTGATGATCCATTGCGAGAAACTTTCTTGTAAACTCTCTTTGTAATCTTTTTCTTTTGCATTAATAAAGTTCTCTAAGTGACCACTTATACAAATAACAATTTAAAGAAATCCAAATAATCTTTTTCTTTTCTTAAGATCCAATAAACCAATTTTAATCTTATAGATATTAATCATCTTCATCATCATAATTATACTCACCCAAAACAAAATATAAAATCACCTCATAACATTTACATCAATAAATCATTAATATATTCACTCAAAACAAAATATAAATAAAAAAAACAATATATAAAATAGTGAGAAGTTTATAATAACTCTATCTCTATATATTTTATAGACACTATTAAATTTGAGATGCATCAATACAAAATCTCCTATTTATCATTTGATGTAACCTCAATTATTTACTTTAATAACAAAGATACGTTATAATTTTTTTAATATTCTAAAATATACTATACTAAATTTTGTTGCTGCAGCTGCTTGGAAATTCAAAAAATTCAAAATTTGCTTTAAAATTCTAAAAAATGTGATGAAAGTAAGTATCCATGGCCAAAAGAAAATTCTAAAAATTCCTGCTTCGAAATTCTAAAAATTGTGGCACAAAGGAAATGAATGAGGCGAGTGGCACCCTTGGAGCACGTGGTGCATCCTGAAGGGCACGTCGCATTGATGTGGATGAAGAAAACAAACCTAAATATCCCTAAGACAATAACACCTTAAGAAATTATTAAACAACTTCCCTAACCCAGTGTCGCCCAGATCAGAATCTAAGTACTAAGTCTAAAAATTTTAGGGTAAAACGTGAGCTATCTCCTCCTGTTCCGAATTGGGGTTTGTTTCAATCGGATTCATGAGTAAATGTGTTTCATTTTCTGACAGGGGTTTCTTTCGGTTGTGTTGGATTTTTCCCCTTTTTTTCAATGGATCAGATATTTCGTTCTTACTTCAGTTGTAGGGGCGTTTTTTTGTTTTTATTCTTATTTTGACCTAAGAATTCGTGGGCAATCTGCCTTGTAACCCTGTTGGCATTTTCGTTGTTGGATGCTACATTGTGCGTTGTCAAACTGTGTCATACCCACACGGATTTCGCCCTCCTTCTCGGCTTTGTAGTTGTGTTCTTGGCGTTGGTAAGAACGCCCACGCGGATTTGCTCACACCATCTCTGCGTTTGGTTATTTTTTAATAACCTCTGCGATTTGCAGGAGGTAACCTCCAGTTCCCTCCCCTTTCTCTGCAATTTCGACGTCTTGAATTGCTGGAGGGTAGTATCCTCAATACAAATGTAGTTATGGGGTTCTTTGCATGAAAACAAATCACCAATATACAATTAATGATTTGTACTTCCAATAGTGCTATTTCAATTGTTGAGATCTAGTTGGCCAACAATTCTACTTTTCCAAAAACTGCCCATGTTGCCTCAACGACATTAGCATGGCACATTCAATTTTTCCATTATAAGTTGCAGGAAACTATTTTTAGGTCGTGAAAATCATTCCATTGCATTCTATTTAAAATATTTGCAAGCAATGCACACCTTCAGGCTTCAACTAAAACAATGGGAGAAATAATGAAATTACTCGGAGAACAAAATGGGTCCTTGTGATGACATGTACTTTATTAATTAAACCTTGGTAAAATTCATACTACTCAAAACTTGTAGAAAACGTTTCACGGGAACTACATTATATATACACCCCTGCATATGTAAAGCTTCTCTGAAAAGTAGAAGTCCAGTTGACAAGGGGAGATTCAGGGCGCATAAGAATGATTCAAGAAAGCCTTGTCCATGCTTTCCAGTAACACCTTTATTCAGAAAACTAGTGAGAACTCTAATATCCTGGAAAAGGGACACTTCAAGGAAGGCACAAGCCCTAATTTAATTAATCAATTTGTGGGTGACATTAGAATTGCCACATCTTCATGACTGGAAAATACTTATCCTATCCACATTTCTCAAGACACAAAACTATTCCTTCCATCTGAGTTTACACAAATTAATTTTTCCACCTAATATTATGTTCTTGTTTCAGGTTTAGTTAGCTCAACAACAGAAGAAATGATGTAACTCTAGCATCATTGAATTTTTAGTCCCCCATAACCAAGTAATTACAATCTATGCTCATTTTGATCCAGCATATTCAATCCAACACAAGTTTCTTAATTTTTTTTGACGGATCACTACTTCTAAAGGAGAAATATCAAAAGGAATAAGTGCCAGGAAACATCACAGAGCACAAACTAGTAACCTGCTGTTTTCCTGTCCATGATAGCCTCGAGTTTCCAATTCTTACTCTTTCAACAAAACAACAATTAAATCCAAAGCGTTATTGGGAATAAAATGTTCTCTGAGACAGTTATTATATCCATTGTTAGAACTTAGACCCTGTCCATAGCCATCTTAATTATCTATGTGGCAATTATATATGCTTGCTGCAAATTTACGATGTGATTAGGTTAAAGTATCTGTCCTAGATAACATTCCAAAAGTATGGTGTCAATTAGTTTATGCATTGTTGTAAAATGAAATGACTGTTATTATGTTGGGTAATCAATTCATGGGCAGCACACCCAACGTAAGGAATCGATAATTAATTGCAAGATTTAAAAATTGATAGTATTGAAGTTATCATTATGGTAATGATGTTGTAGCTTCCTTGTTAATAATTCGCAAATTTTTGCAGTTGGATCGAAGGTCATTGACCCCAATTCATTTACAAGTCTTTTTATAATTATTATTAATTTTCATGACTCTACAATTCCTTTTCATTATAATAGTTATGGATGTTTTTCTTTTAATAATATTATAATCAATAATTTTATAATAGTTAAGAATTTTACCTTTGCATTGAACTTTTACCTTTATCTTAAGATTTTACTAATGCAACAGATTAGGGGCTAGTTGGATGAATTTAGAGTGGAGGGCAGATTGAGCATTATTTTATGACAGCCATACAGGAAACAACAAATTACTTATTTAGTTAGTATGCAATAATAGCAAGCTATTTATTTCAGTTACGGTTTAATTAATGTTTTTGCAAAGCAATGGAATTGGATATAATGGAAGGGAATGGAATGAAATGGTAGTGAAATGTTAATGTAGGGTACTGGGATGTAATGGGATGTCAATATGAGGTAAGTTCATTATTAATGCGATGTGGTGCAATACCTTATGTTAATACTAATATTCAAGGGGATGTACATGATCATGTGGTCATCATTTATGGTATTGATATCGCAGATTATTTATATGTGTTATGTTTTAATTAATGATTGATTGATCAAATAGCGCGCCTGGAAATAAAAATGAATTGTGCCTCGAGTTGGTCACTGTTAGATAGTTTACGTATATTGGACACCATGCACGCTTGTAATTTCATTTGGATTGGAGAATGATTAAATGTTTAGATTTTTGGTTGCGCACCATGCACAATGTTGGATTTTGATTTCTAACTTTCGCTCGCAATTGAAGGGTTATGTTACTGTATTGTTATGTTGGTGTCCTTGGGTTGGTTTGATGATATTCCTTAGCTTAGTGGGATTGTTTTCCTGTGTTGGGAGGGTTGTAGACAACTCCATGTTCCTCAGAACAGTCGCCAACCCTGAGACCTTAAATGGTTAAAATCGATGGGAACCTGGGCTTGAGCATTGCCTATCTGTCTTGGAGGTCCTAACCATTGCAGGGTAGGATGAGTGGGTAGTCAGTTCTACTTATCTTCGTGTGATCGTTTTTTATGCATGCAGTTACTTGTCGTGCATCCTTGTCGTCTTTTTATGTTCATCATGGTTGTGTCTTATTCGTTGTCGGGTGGCGACGCAGAGTCAAATGCGTTGATTGTTTCCCTTGTACACGTGTGCACACACTTTTTAAACGCACACACAAAAAAAAATTGCACTAGTTACTAGAGTTGGGTCGTCATAAGGAGGGGGTCGTTACAAATGTAGTTGGAAAAATTGAGCTGGAAATTTTTCAAAATATGCAATTGGGAATGGCCTACATTTTATATGAGAATATAAAACTTTTATAACCAAATAATTTATCATCGGATAATGAATATGGATATAATTTAAAAGATTTATTGTTTAATATGATATTGGTTGTGGTGGTTAATGTTTACCGAGAGTAAAGTTGGTTTTTTGGATCTTAAGAAAAGTAACAGAATACTTAGATTTTTTTTAAACGTTATTTTGATGTTTGAAAAGTATTAAGAGAAAGTTCTAAGACAAATAAAGTTTTGTTGACTTAGAAGTTAGGTAGGTGAATGTTGTGACAAATATTTTGAAATTAAAATCTAATTTAAATATATATAAGGCATTATACAAAAAAAATTCTACAAACAACTATAATACTTTCATCAATAATGTATACAAGTGCATTCCTAAGTATATTTTATTCAATTGGCTATTAAATGATGTTTAATTAATAATCACAAATTACAAAACTGTTCAACAAAGTTAATATTCACAAATTACAAAACCATTAAAGCTTTGTTAAACAAGTTTTGTAGATTTTTTTATTTAAATGTAAAAATTATTTATAACACACTACTTTAGTTTGATATTGTGACTACAAGTTTTCTATCATCTATCATGAGGGAATGTTATCACATTACTTAAAAAAATAAAATCTGAATGCACCTCATAGTTTTTTACTGAAGTAAATCATAGTATTTTAGAAAATGGAAGTGTGATGTTCTTGAGCACACCTCCGAAATACTTGTAACATAGATACTATTTTTGTAACTAAAGTCAATGTGCCCAACTCACATTATTTGCAATCTTGTAATGGGAAAAAGGCAAGTTACTTTTTTTTTCCACTGAAAATTGCGCTTTATATTTATATTATAAATATAAAGTCATATTTACAAGTGATTCATAACATCCTGATATCATAAGCATATCCAGTGGAAGCCCTTCCCACTACGAAACAAAACATACTTATTACCCCCATTACATGAACTAAAAAGATATGATCGTTATCCTTCCTAAATCAAAAACCTAGGCATTCAAAAGCACCAAGACAAAACACTAGTATAGGTCAAGAAAAATTTGAGGACCCTCATGATCCTCTTCATGTTGAAAATAGATAATCATCCCTAGCTCCTTTAGTAGCGCCTGTTTTGATAGGTTGTCCCCCAATTTGTTATCCTCCTTGAACACATGCGCAAGAGATATTTTATGGAAGTGATGGATTAATTCCATTAGTCTGTCCTTCCAACAGTCCAATGTTACCACCTGAAGATGACCTTTGTCCCACAACTAATCAATGATGATCTTGGAGTCTCCCTGAACATGAATCTCTTAAATGGATAACCAAGGAGATAGGGTGAAAAGGGCCCATGCTCCTAGCAGTTCCACTCTTGTATTAG
Source organism: Picea mariana (assembly GCA_032191745.1). Classification (NCBI taxonomy): domain Eukaryota; kingdom Viridiplantae; phylum Streptophyta; class Pinopsida; order Pinales; family Pinaceae; genus Picea; species Picea mariana. The sequence continues at coordinate 574,260 of JASDQU010010231.1, forward strand.
TACCCTGCTTGCAATTGAAAATCCATTTAATACATCGTTGCTCATTGATGTTAATAACTCCTCCAACTCCACTATTCTCTCACAATGATGTAGTTGCCCCATCAAGCCAACCCACCATGCCACCCACTAATGGATATGATAGCCCCATCCTCTGAGCAACGTTGATCTACTTTACTTTGAGATCCCTCATGGAAAATAAAGATCGGTGAGCCACCTTCTAAACAGAGGGAACACCGTCTTCAAAAATTGTTGAATTTCTTTCCCTCCACATAAACCAACAGATTAGCGCCGACAAAGATGAATATAAATAGTTCTGATCATTCGACATTTTGAAGCACTCTGCTAAAGAGTTTCCATCCGAGGAACCTGATATGTTTATGGATATTTTTACCTTTCCCCAAATAATGAAAGTGAAGGCTCACTCAACAAATAGATGTTGAGTTGTTTCTAAATTATTCTTGCATAGAATACAACTGCTCGAACCTATAAAACCTCTACGTTGAAGTATTTCCCATGATATAATTATGTTCTCAACCGCTAGCTAGATGAAAAGCTCAATTTTCAATTTTCAGAAGGAAGTCCCAGAACCACAATGCCTTCCCCCATCTTCGAATGTTGTGAATCCATTTGTTTTTTTCCAATCCCATATAGACATTCTTAATAGATAATTACCCCGACAAATCTTCACCCATCCATTTCAAGGCATCTAGTCTATCTTGTAGTAGCACCCCAAAATTAATAAGAGCACATCGAAATGATTGCAATTCTGCACATAGAATCCCTTCTAGTTCTAGCTCCTCACCTGTAAGCCAGTTTGAGCAAACCATCCCCATGCGAGGCTCACATTTTTCCTGATATAAATAGTAAACACCCTCCGGTTAATAGCATAGAATAGATCATAATACAGAATAGCCAAAAAATCTCATACCCAGGACATGATCTTTGTCGATCAGTATGGATTCACCCGACCCCAGACTCCATGCTAACCAGTGCAGGAGGATGTGTAAAGATTTAATTAAATATTTCTAGGACTGGGAGCCTTTTACCTCTGAAACATTTACAGTACGAAACCACCTCACCACAGAAAGAAAGGGGAGATATTTATCTTCTAAAACCTAGTTCCATAAGCCTTCCTGCATCAAGGCCCTCCAGAGAGTATTTTCCACTATTGGTCTACTGAAACAATATAGGTTCCTCAAGCCCCAACCCCCAAATTGTTTTGAGCGACCAATAAGTTTCCAGTTACGAAGGTTTAAACTCTTTTTCTTTTTACAACCTGACTAGAGGAAACAAAAGACTAGTTGACGGATCCTTTGAAGTATTGTAGTTGGAAAACTTGCTAGAGCCAACTAGTAGACTGACTAACTTTCAAGGACACCTTTAATCAAAACTAATCAACCCCCTATGGAAAGCCAACGATTACACCAATGGCTAATCCTCTTTTCATATTTATCTAAATGCCAAAGCCAATCTTCACTTTTGTACCTGTCAATATTTAAAAGGCAACCAAGGTACATGAAACCATCAGACAGATCATGAAAATGGTAATGAATTTTTTTTTTAATACATCCAGGACTTGTTGTTGCACACCATACTGAAGGAAAGTAGTTTTTTGCGCATTTATCTGAAGACCAGATGCACTACAAAACAAAATCAAAACCCTATTGATTTCCTTCCATTCCACAATGGAATCTTTTGTCATTATAATGATATCATCTACAAAGAGTAGATGGAGGATCTTGATAAAACTAGATACCTTGATTCCTGACAGTAATCCATCAAATTGACTTCTTTTAAGAGAGAGAAGCAAACCTTCCATAATTAAAACAAACAGCAAGGGCGATAGTGGACAACCCTGTGTGAGCCCCTTGCCACTATTAAAGAATTTTGTAGGCTCACCATTGATTAAAACCGCAAAAGTTGCAGAAGAAATGAAACCCATAATCCACTTTGTTGTCGGCAGCCCAAAGTCGCATTGGAGTAAAACCAATCTAAGAAAATCCCAACTAATGCAATCATAAGATTTTTTTAAGTCGATCTTAAGGATTAAAGATTGAAGATTTTTTTCACTAATGTTGTGAAGGCACTCTTGAGCAGTTCCAATTGCATCGATAATTTTTCTTCCCTTCAAGAAGCCAAAGTGTTCCTCTGATAAAGTGCACGGCATAATCAGTCTGATTCTCTTGGCAATCATTTTTGAAATGATCTTGTAAGAGAGATTGCATAAAGCAATCGACCCGAAGCTCTCCAAAAGTAGCAGGACCATTAACCTTCAAGAGTAATGAATGTCAAATTCGGTGTCCTTTTCACCTCACTCGTAAGACGTGACTCTTCAATAGCTTCCAACAAATCCTTTACAACCAGGTTATAATAATATATGAAAAATTCAACATTCCACCCGTCGAGACCCAAGATTTTATCTTTTTCAAAACCTTTTAGAACTTCTAACACTTACTCCTTAGTAACATCTTTTTCAAGAATGATAATATCCTCATCTGAAATCATTCTAGGATACAATCTCACAGATGCAACCTGGTCCACAATCATATTCTGAGTCAATTCTTGATAAAAATAACTAAAGAATCTCTTTGGTTCCATGTTAGTTGCCTCCTGTCCATGATGAATCTCGTCATGGTCATCTTTAATTTCCCACAAATAATTTTTGTTGCATCTATAACTAGCAAAGGTATGAAAATACTTAGTATTTTTATCCCCACACTGGATGTAGACCTGCTCTTCAGACGCCATCGTTCCTCCTCTTCCATCAACAATTTTTTCCGTTCAGATTCAAGAAGTTTCAATCGAGTACCGAGTTCATTGTTATGACCAATATCCAAACTTTGTTTTATAAGTAGAGTGATTTCAAATTCTAACTTTTCATATGATCTGATTTCTTTATGTTTCTTATCTTCTAACCAGATCTTTACCCCGGATTTTAATTTGATTGGCTTCATTGCAAGTCTTCTTTGACCTCCCTCCTCTCCATAATCCTGATGTGAGCACCACACCTGGATAAATCTCCAAAAGACTCATCATGCATGCATGCTGGGTTGAATTTGAAAGGAAAGGAAACGGTATTGATTCCATGATCCAATTGGAAAATCACTAGAGCATGATCCAATATGAATGGGAGTTCTACCCACGATCTGTACCTAGCTGAGTCAACAAGAAGATCTTTTGATGCATACACTCTGTCCAATATCTTATGTATCCCTTGTCCCCCACTTCTACCATTACACCATGTTGGCACCAACCCCGTGGGTTGAATATCCACTAAATGATTGTTTTCAAAGTGATCCTTAAAAAAAAACCCCAATGGATCTATTAATGCCCTAGCTCCCCACACTTCATCTGAGCTAGTAGAAAAATTCAAATCCCCCACTAGAATAAGAGCATCCATGGCTAATAAAACCTTAGCTTCCGCATGTTCCCAGAAGAGTCTGCACCCAGAGCACCATCCATACACATTTATAAAGCAAATCCTACTTTTATCAGAAATATGTATACCAATGATCGAACCCAAAAAATCGCCATCTAAAACAACATCACATTCAACAGAAAATGCACCCATCTCGATGTGTTCCTCTTCTCTCATACATAGGTAATTTTGATGATCTTCCATAATGCCTACCGACCCCCCAATGTAACATCCCCTAAAATATATTATTTTTAAGTCTGAAATTTCTTATGAATTTTTTTTTGTTTTTGGTAAATTTGAAATTGGAATTGTTTTTCCATTTATGGAAATTCCAAACTTTGAATTTAGTTAATTGTAATTAACCATTATGATTGTTGGGAAGAGATTTGATTTGACCCAACTAACTACTTGAATATGACATTTGTTTGAAAAAAAATATTTTATATTTATTGCTCATGGACAAATGGAACAACGAGGTTAAAATCAATTGACCATGACTCCATGAGTGGGGAACATGTTGGAGGGGATGATTATTACAAGTGGAAAATCAAGAATTTTTCCATTGGCAACCCCTGGAAATTATGGATTTGGAATGCTACGAAAATTCTCAAAGGGGAAAAGACCTAGGCACAAAAGCCTAGTATGCTAGGGAAATGAATTATCTCTTGTTGTTATGAACACTACTTTCTGAGTGTGAGGCAAGGAGAAGTTGTTGAAACTAAAGGACTATTGCTGACGAGAAGTTCTGAGTTTGCCCTCATGGATTCATGGTCAGGCTAGGGGGAGAATGGGACAAGTGATTTGGTTGTTCTGTTCTAAGGTTGGGAGGAACACAGTTGTTCCATTTGTTATTCGACAATTGTTCAGATATGTCAACCTACTCTTTTCTCTAGCTTAATTTTATATGGTTTAATAACTCATAGAATGCATATGTTTAATGCTAGATAGAAGTATTACTATGGACAAAAATTTGATTGAATGTTGTTAGACTTAAGAAGTGACAAAATGCCTCTAAAACTAATTCTGAATGAATTATCTATGTTGATTAGACTGCTGAGCAAATGTTATTTTTCATTTGATATACTAGTTGAAAGAGTACATATGGTTAAATTCCGGAAGAATAAGTTCTATAGATTAGATTACTGTTGTAATGGGATTAACCATAGGATAAACCTCATAGTTAACTATATTTTGCTGAGTAAACTATATATGTGCGTAATGTGAATGGAACTGAATTATGTAGATATACATGTGTGCTTATATATATGTAGGTAAATACACATAGCCATAGTATTTAATTCAGATTTCCATCTATATACATATTAAAACCAGAATAAGGATGAAACTCTATGTATGACAGGAATCACTATATATATATATATATATATATATATAGTTGGTAACTGTACAACATGATTTATAATTGCAATAAACATCTAAAGAGTTGCCCCATAAGATTTTCAATGCTAGATACATGAGAAAAACTGAGTACGTCTTTCCTATTTACGATTTTGCCAATAGTACGAGATTATACAGATCTCGTCATTCATAAACAAAATTCTTTGTTATGATATAATACAACATCGAAATAAAAGTTGTGTAAGTTAAAGAAGAGGACATATAATCCAGAGACATGCGAATTTCATAAGCATATACCTAGTTCTGAAATTTCACAGCTATATGAATAACTAAAGACAATTGTTCGAATTGTTTTATAAAATCAAAGTAATCCTTAGAGGAGATATAGAGTAAAACTTTAATACATAAATATATATTAATACCCAAATACAAAGTCCTGAGTACAAACACATATAATATACACGAGGAGCAGGGTTTTGAAATGGTAATTACTTAAATCATATCACAATAAAGGGATTGACCCATATGTCCTTCTTAAAAGTGGAATGTAGAAATAACCTATTGTATAGGATTCTAGTACAATTGCTTCCCACGATAATTGTGTGCTAGAACTAAATTGTCTCATTCGATAGAACCTGAGATAATAACTTTGTAAGAACATGGTAAACAAGAACCCGAATATCTCTTGCACAAATCGATGTCTTGGAATCTGAAGATGTCGAAGGCGCTTAGATCGTGTAAAGAGACCAGGAAATTTTATTAGTATAGTGTCAACTAATAGAATAAAATGATTGCAAAGATATAACACATATGAATTTTTTTTCAGACTATACTTAGCTTGTGGATTCGAGGAGTAAATGCCATCCTACCTCCTTGCTTCCATGGGAAAGTCATCTCAGACCCGAAGGGGTGGAGAGGGCTAAGAATCGCTGATGGGTACCCTCGCAGTTAAATAGGGCTCCATCATTAGATTATAGAAATAAAAAATTGAATCATTCTTTTCAGAAAGAAAGTGAATAATTATACACTAAAACAAGAATGAATAATAAGGATTGTATATTGCAAAACATGACCTCTAGGGCCACCCATCTGGCCACAAAATAAGATTCCCTAGTTAATTTAATTTAGCTAGAAGTACACGAAATGAAATCGCGAAACGAATCCTGAGCAATGGGAGTTCTTTTCTTGAGGCAACAATTTAGAATAACAATACAACAGATTTGGATATTTGTGTCTATAGGACTGTAGGCGAGGGTAATTCCTCAGCCATGCCCGAGAGATCCCAGATAAAGATACACAACAGAAGGCTGTAAACTGCAATCATACCTATATAATTATATGCATTGTGGAATAAGAAGAGTAATTTTGTAGACAGATCATACATATAGCCCTGGATAATATGATTCATTAAATATAGTTGGAGTATGGGTTCACGAAAGATAACTATCTCACAGAGATTTATCTCCTAGATTCAAAACCTTTCTTCTTAGAGTCGTTGGGAATGTGAAGGGTATGCTACAGGTCGAAGTGGCATGGGCTCAGTAAGGCGAGAAGACACTCTGTGCTTACGGTGGATAGGGTTACAAAGGAAACACACTATGCCAACTCTAAAGAAAAACGAAAAAGAAAACCCTGGTAAGCACAGAGAAATGTACCTCAGGAAACTTAAATAGATCGAAAACTTCATTAATCAAATACAGAGCTGTACGATTTCTTTCGGGTGTCTATAACTGAAAGGAAAACTCAAAATTATGAAAAAACATAAGGTAAATGGCCTTCCACGTGGTCCAAGAATTCAGTTATCCATTAAAGAAGAAAACCAAGAAAAACTCATGAAAAACATTGTCAGTACCAGAAAAACAAAAGAAATACCTTGCCTAAGAGACATTATCTCTGAAGGGATTAGACAAAGGAATATCCTCTATACCAGACAATGTTAGACTAACCAGTCATGCTATTAGGGATTCTTTGAAAGGATTGATATACACAAACATTTTTTTTAACACAGAGGGCTTCAAATTCTTTTAACCAAATGCCCTTAGCTCACTTAAGGCGGTATCCGGTGGGTGTGGTCCGCCAAGCGTGTTTCCACCGGAGTGAGCCAACATCATGAGCAATGGAAATACTACAGAGAAAAAGACGGTAAATAGGGTAATCTTGAATGTAGTCACAGGACAAACAGAGACAGCATCAAGAATGAAACAATAATCTTAGGAAAATCCCCATCCACTAGTTCCAAAGGCAATTAATAACAAATTGTACCTAAGTAATGTGGTTAAGGAAAGGTGGCGAAATTTCAAATGGGTGCATTAATGGTCCCAAGGAGGTTTGTTACATAACACCTTCAATGCTTGTGGTGGAGTTCATCAGACAATTACGATCGTATCTATGATAATCTCGCCTCAGACCACGGAAAAATCATAATGACAGACAGTTTGAGCCACCGTCTAGTTCTGGCTTCTAGTTTAGTTAGGGTTCCATTCCTTGCATCAAATCCGTTAAAGCCTTATGCTAGGGTTAGTCCTCATGGAATTTACAGTTAAGCAGGAATGAGTAGTATCCAACCGACCATTTAGTTACAACCCTTCCAAGTTCTAACACTTTCAGGTACTGGCTGTCATGTTAATATTAATTCATTCATTAAATGACTATCACCAACAACCGAGGGGATTTATACATCTTTTCAGAGCTAGGGTCGTCCATAGTATGTCTTAAATTGCACAATCAAGAGTATACTCTATGGTGAGCGTATATATATTACATATAGTTTGTTTATATATTAAACTATATCCACCTCCCTTGACACTGATTTTTATATAAAGTCCTTCACTTACCTTTGTTAAAATATTTGGTAAGTGTATATAGTGGAAAAGAAAGAAGTATTAAACCACCTTATAATGTAGCAAGAAATGTCTGACATCTATTGGACGCGTTAATTAAGTTTAATGTCCCTAAGGAAAAGATTTTTTGTTCTTTTTGTAAATTTAGGGAAACATTACACCCAACCCCAAGCTAATTGGAACAAGCTTTACACAGATGTCTCGTTTGTGAGAACAACCAAAGGGTAAACCCTGGTAATCCAGTCGCTGCATAGTCACCTGTCCATGCCACTCCAGCTCCAGTGATTCCATTAGACCAGCATGGATGTCGAGCTCGACCAACACCCTTGCCACATGTTTATCCTATGAGAAAAGCCCACTTTCGTCCACCTCTAGAAAACGGCCGAGAAGGTTTCCATTGGACATCAAAGCATTTTTATTCCACAGATTGAGCGGTAGCCTTGGAAGAAAAACCTAGACATGGCGATGGCTAAAATATTCTGTGGATGGGTCAAAACCCATTCGCCACCTCTTCAACATCATACTGCCACCCTCGAAATCCCAGAAGCGTGTCAAAATATGCTCTGAGTCTTCCAGAGATTTGAAGACCAGACCAAACCACCCAAACGAGTCATAAACTCTAGCACATTGCCAAAAATAGAAAGCCAATTCAGATTCATCCACTCTGCGAAAGTAGTTTTGCTCCTAGACTTGTAGGCAAATCATCGAACCAAGTAAAGTTGACAAGTTTCCTCCAAGTCAACGTCCATCCCTATAACAAAACGACGTCTCGACTTCTTAGGCTTCCAGGCCCTAACTACTTTTTTTTCCCATGTATCCTTCATGTGCAAAGACTCTCGAGGAGTGCCTACTGGTTTAGAACCCAACACATCAAACTCGGATTGTTTACTTGACCCAGGCTTATCTCCAACAGTAACAGTCCTTTTACCACAGACCCTCTTGTTAACACAAGCCTCAGACCATTCACAGACTGATTCGGAGGAAAAACCTTACCAGCTTCCGAAATACTCGTGGTCGTCACCTTTGTAAAACCCGGGGGAGAAGAAAGAAGATCATTTACTTCGTTTAATAAAGGCGCATTGATGTTACCCCCACCACCTATTTTCATGCACAGTTTATCAATTATGCTGAAAAGACCTACTCTTTCCCACTCCTCCTCATCTGCAACGCCCATAAGGGCACTAATATCATGTGACATGTTCCGAAACTGGCCACCTAATCAA
>JASDQU010010232.1:10207-27634 GCA_032191745.1 Picea mariana
GGTTCCTTGGTAGGATTTCCTCAATTAAGATGTTGGAGTGGCACGAACGAGAGCACAAAGAAGAATATTACTTCATCGGGAATGACCCAGGAACAATTATGGCCCTTCGGCAGAGTGGGTTACTAAAATTCTTCAAGATTCGGGGCATGAGAGCCCAGTTGAGACTAATAGAGTGCTTGGTTCACATGTGGGATGTGAACGATCAGGCATTTCACGTGGGTTCCCACACACTCACCATAAATATCGAGGATATCTATTTCCTGACAGGACTATCTCGTCGTGGTTCACGGGTGACACTTACAAACAGCAGGAGCGGAGGTGAGCCTATGAACTACTATGTCCATCATCATTGTGTGTCGGGTACCGAGAAACATAGCGGTAAGGTAGTTATCAAGGATGTCCGAGATTTGCCTTTGCAGACTATCCTCTATAGTATTACTCGCATGGCAGGGAGTGCAGCTCCCCACATGGCTCTGCAGAGCCATTTTCAGTATGCATTGGAATGTATGGAGCCCAGGGTCTTCCGCTGGTGCGAAGGGGTACTAAAAAGCATGAAGAAACAACTTACCAAGTGCAGAAGAGGTGGGTTAAAACAATTTGGATATGGGTCTATTTTGGTATCCTTATTCCTGGAAAGGGTCCCTGTCCTATGCTTACAGGTGGAGTGGGGTATACCCGCTCCACAGGATCTGAGGATGAAGAGGTGGGTAGATCTAATGTCTCGATATAGAGGCAGTCACATCGTCAGGTATGACGATGTCTTCTTCCAATGCCTGAGGACTCAGCTTCTCATGGTTGAATATTATGCATATGCCAGGGTGGATTTCCGCGAAGATAATGATCTAGCACTTCCCGAAGGTTCCAAGTGGGGGGACATAGGTAAGAAAAAAATTTTGTTTATATAATGTTTTCGTTATTTTAATGATATAAAATGTTTTTTTTGTTATTTATTCGTTGACTAATCGAGTGCTCTTCAATAATGCAGATGTGGGACCTTATCGTCCTTCAGGTTCATCCCCAATCCATAGGCAGGGAGAGAGAGGTGTTGTAGCAGGAGTAGTTGTCGCAGATCTAGAGGTCATAGAACAGAACCTGGAGGGGCTGACCATGCATGTCCCTTATGCCACAGTGGATGAGCTCCTTAAGCATTATCAATGCCACACAGTGGGCATATCTGCATCCATCGGTCGACTGCTCCGTAGAGTAGCATGGGCAGTCGCTTGTTATAGCGAGCAACATCCTTGATGCTTTTTTACATGAGGCTATGAGCTTCACATTTTTTATATTTTGATCTTCGAACAAAAACACTTTTTGTAAACTTTTATCGTTATATAAATATAAGGCTTCTACCGGCTTACTTGTTTTATGTACAAAGTGTGATTGGATTTTATAAATGTCTCAAATGTTTGTCTAACACATAATTAGTCAATGCATTTGTTAACGTATTTAGACATCTAGGACTATGTTGATATTCAATGTAATCAAAATGACGTTCCAAGAGGCAAATTCGTAAATATACCCTTAGTAAAGTAGGACTCCAGATGGAATAAACATTACTCAACTGTAGGACTACCAACTGTGAATCAAGTCGTACAATAAGATGACGGATTCCAAGTGAAACAACGTCAGTTAACAACTCGATAACTGCACTGTATTTTGAGATATTGTTAGTTGCACGACCGAGGCAAACACCATGTAGACTAATCAACATATGTAGGTGCATAGATTGCCCAAGCAGTGGATGCTAAGTTTTGAGTACTGCGACTAGCGTCATCAGCAAAGCCAATACAGGGTAGAGAAGACACCAACATCTGAAAACCAAGCACAACGCAAGGTAAGCAGCTGAAGGGTGAAACCAAACAACGAAAAAGCACACAAGAGTATGATACACTAAAATACACAACACTTATGCAAAAATGATTTAAGCATAGTACTTCTTCAAGTAAAGCTCATTTATGAGTTCACTCAAAGTAACTCCATCATAATCTACTAGATCATAAGCCCCCTTCTCCAACACTCGTTTCACAATATAAGGACCCCACCACATGGGCTCAAATTTACCAGCCCCTAGCAAATCACAATCTTGCTCGTAAAGAAGAACTATATCACCTTCACAAAAACATGTTGTTTGACATGCTTGTCATATTGGGATTTAACACACTTTTTCTGAGTTTCAATGACTAAGGCAACATCACAACAGGTTTTGTCTAATTACATCAAGTACAAAAGACATTCCTCTTCAGATGAGGTATTAGGGAGAAGTTCGACGGCCAGTTTCAAATATGGGATTTCACATTCAATCGAAAAAATTGCTTCGATACCATATAATAAATGGAAAGGTGTGAATCTCGTGGCAGACTTAACAGATGTCCAATAGGCCCACAACGTTGAGAACAACATCGTGTGCCAATTTGACTTATGAATTCCTACCACCCGTCGAAGCATAGTAGTGAGAACTTTGTTGATTGCTTCAACCTGGCCATTGGCCTGAGGATAATAGGGGGTTGAGTTTTCATGTCGAAGACCCAACTTCTCAGTAAGTTCAGACATCATGAAATTGCAAAAATGACTACCATGATCTCGTCAGCCCATTTAGTGAAATAATCAACAACTAAAATAATGTATTCATGCCCCCCAACCGAGTGATGGTTACATGTCATGAAGTCAATGCCCCATTTAGTGAATGGACCAACAGAAACTATAGTGTGAAGAGGAGTAGGGTGAGATCGGATATTATTGTTGTAGGTTTGACAAGCATGGAATTTCTGGACGACAGTAATGCAATCCTTAAACAATGAAGTCCATAAATAACTAGATCGTAAGATCTTTTGGGCAGTGGCATACCCAGACATATGACCGCCATATGCTCCAGAGTGATAGTCATTCAAAGCTTTCTCAACTTCATCGTAGGTGAGACATCGTCGAAATATGGAATCAATACCACGGTGGTAAAGGGTATCACCAAGGATAATGTATTGACGGACTTGATAGTGGATATGACAACGATCTATACTAGAAAGACCAGGCTGGAAAGTTTGGGTCTGGAGATAGATGATAATATCTTTGTACCATATGTCGTCAGAACTAATCAGAAAGAGAGATTCATCAGGTAAGGAATCCTCTACCACAGTTTTTGTTTCAGTAGAGGGAAGGTCACAAATCAATTAGGAAAAAACCAAAGACTTCTTTAACTTGACGTGTTCAAACTCAAAATCAAAATCCTATAGAATAACTATCCATTTGGAGTACTTTCCCCCTAGCAATTGTCGAGTAAGGATATGTTGCATGGGGTTACAATCAGAAATGATTGTGGTTCTGCGTAATAGGATGTAGTGACGAAAATGTTGAACACCTTGAACAATTGTCATGGCTAGTTTCTTCACATGTAAATATTTGGTTTCGGTGGTCGTGAGACTCCGACTCAAATAGTATATAGCATGTTCATCGTGTGAATCATCCTCTTGGACTAAAACCATGGAAATGGTAGAGTCCAAAGCAGCTAAGTACAGGAAATAATCGCAGCTATAGTCAGGTGGGAACAACAGTGGTGTACGTGTTAAGGCGAGTTTCAAAGCTTCAAAGGCTTTGTTTGCAGTATCGTCCTGTACAAAATCATAACCTTTCTTAAGAAGCCGAGTAAATCCTTCTGTTAATTCAACATAGTTTGGAATGAATCGACGTAAAAAGTTTTCCTTCCCTTGCAAACTTTGTAGCTGGCGTAGCATGGAAGGAGGAGATAGGTTAAGAATAGCCTCAACCTTCAAGGGGTCTACCCGAATCCCATGTATAGACACGATAAAACCAAGAAGTTGTCTGGATTCCACACAAAAAACACATTTGTGTGGATTCAAACGTATGCGATAATATTGACAGCGTAGGAAAATGGCTCGTAAATGTGTCGGGTGATCTTGACGATGCATGGAATGCGTTGGTAGATCGTCTAGATATGGTTGTACAATGTGCTTAATGTTATGAAAAGCATAAGACATAGTGCACTGAAAAGTCACACCGACATTTTTTAGATAAAAAGGTAATTTCTGGTAGGTGGGTTCCCCAAGGGAAAATAAAAGCAATCTTGTGTTGATCTGCGGGCAGAATATTGATTTGATTATAGCTGGAGAAACCGTCCATCAAGGAGAAGATTTCACTCCCGACACAATCGTCCACAATCTAGTCAACGAAAGGGGTTGGATAATTGTCTTTGGGACAAGCTTTATTTATATCCTTATAATATACACAAACGCAGATCGTTCCTTGTTTCTTGTTTACCAGAACAAGATTGGATACCCAATCAGTCAAAGCCATTAGATAGACAAATTCATCTTTAAGAAGTTTTTCAACTTCAAGCTTAATAGAAGCAGCTTTACGTGGATGTACTGGGTGAAGTCTCTGTCAAATGGGTTTAGCGTCTGAATAAGTCTTAATCTCATGCACAACAATATCAAGATCAATACCAGGCATTTCTTCATAACTCCAGGGAAAAATGTCACAGAATTCTTAGAAAAGGGCTTTATAAGTGCGGACCTCATCAGCAAAACATGAGGCCCTGATATGAAAATTTTCCATGACCCCAGGTTTAATCGATATGTCGAGAGGAATGGTAGGTGAAATATTACTCAAGTTCCCTTCATACAAGAAATCGTGTGTTTACTCAGGAACAAAAGAAATAACAACAACAATCGATGGAGTCGAAATGCATCGGTAACTCTCTATAGTCTCTCATTCTAGGAAGAGAATAGAACGATGATGCCCATCGTCCCATGGATTGTCTTCCATGGACATGACTGCCATGATCATCTCATTAGTAGGAAATACCACGTGGAATGGATCAGGAGATGTATCACCGAGAGAAGGAGGAGAGGGAGTTGCCGATTGAATAGCTTGATAAGTTGATTCCACCAGACTTAAAGGCATTTGATCGCCATAACGAAGATAGTCACCAGAGCTAGGTACTATCCATGGGTCATAAGACTTAGGGGTTTCCCTAACACAGGTTGATATCATGTTAATCAAAGTGACAAAAGGAGGAGGAATATCGATTGGTGGAATAAGAAATGTACTCATCAAGGTTGAATCTTTTAAAAGACCCATGCCGACATTCTCATAGTCGAGAGGTGTTTTCGAGGTAAAAGGCATGTTGCTAGTATGCAAATCAAAATTAAAGAAAGCTAGTTGATCAACAGTAATGACCTTTCCTTGGTGCAGGAAACGTAACACACGGAAAAGAGTACAAACAGTTGCACGCATGGAATCAATCTAGCTACGACCAAGTAGAAGGTTATAATCAAAAGGTGCATCAAAGACCTCAACCTCAACATTAACCGCTTTACCTTCTAACATAATAGACAACGAAGGAAGAACATTGTAAGGTTTAAACCCCCTACCATTAAAAGATTTAAGAGTATTGTGTGACTCGGTAAGGGCAGGAGAGCCAATGGCTTTCCAACAAGTGACGGACATAACGCAAGTCGAGGCTCCTTCATCAATAATGGTTCGACAAATATTCTTATTTTCCACAACAACTTGGATCTGAAACGCTAACTGAGGAGGAAGCCTTGGAATATGATCTTCCAAGTCAAAGATTATGAAATTGGTATCGGTAGGATCAATTCCACCAATAGCCTTTAACAACGCATTCCATTGAGTAGGACAACTTTGAAGGACTTCGAGAGCCGACATCACAGAGGGTGCTTGCGCAAGGTCTTCTACAATATTGTAGTTTTGGGCAACACGTGTGTGAGGATTAAATGATGAATTTGGAACAACGCCCTTGGGAGGTGGATGAAGAACTATATCTAGGCCCAGTCTTTCGAGATGAAGAGTATCATTTGGAGGTGAAGTTGGGGGAGGAGGTTGAACCAATGAAGGTGGTAAATCATCAACTTTCTCTTTTTAAGGAGAATAATCTTTGGCCCGAGTTGCGACTGTAACTTCGTTCTTCTTGGAATCACTAATACACATAAGGACATAAGATGTGGTAGAAGGAAAAGGTTGGTCATGAATGACCAATTGGGCTTGTTGCTAAGAAGGAAAAGGTTGTGACAAGACGACGGGTGTAGGAGGCTTCCCGATCCCTTAGAGGAACTTAGTAACCTCAGCACGTTGTGGACAATCTTTCGTATAATGGTCATCACCACAAATAAGGAAAGGATAACGAGGTTTACGATTATCTTTGTCATCAGCAAGTTGTGTTTTGGGTTTCTCATATTGTTAATTATTATTTTTGTCCTCCTTATTCTCACCCTTGCCTTTTTTTTTATTTTGATTTTTATCGGTAGGCGTAGATTGAACCGAATTGACTTCAGAAGTTTTACCAGGGGAAGGAGTAGGAGTAGGAGTATTTTGTACATTAGAAGTAGTAGACTTGAGATTGGTATAACTAGCTTGTGTATACTAAGTCTCAGCATAAAAAGTGCTAATCACACCATCAATGGCATGAGAATCTATTGGATGTGTTGGGGTGGGATTCGTGGATGGACGATGAGCATCAGAGATCAAGTCATAGAGTGTGCTCATTTGTGAATAAACGACATCCAGATATTGAGCATGACTAATCAACTACTCTTCAGTGACGACACCACCCGTGGAAACATCACGGGCTATAGGACCAATGAGTGATTTGGTAAACCTCTCAGCCAATAGTTGATCAGGAAGGGGAACTTTGATTAAGCGTCTCCTCCTCCTCCACTCATGGATATGATCAGAAATATGAGTGGAAGAGGAATGTTTAAATGAGCTCAAAATTTCAGTTCATGTCTCATATCGAATAGGCAACTGGTAATGCGTTAAGAAAGCCATGGCTAGGGTGTTAAAGTCATTAAAGAATCCTCGTGGCAATTCAATATATCATTTGGCTGTCAAACTCATAAGAGTTCATTGGAAAAGTCATAATCTTATAGAGTCATCCATCAATGAGTTGGACGAACACCAAATATGGAAAGTCATGACATGATTATTTGGGTCTTCTCACGATCGACCGTCAAACTTAGGAATGTCAGATGGTAATTTGGTTGGTATGACGGGCCAATAAGGAGAATGTAAAATAGGATCATTCAAAATCCTAGATAAATCCGGTAAATCCAAAGTAGCAAGAAAAGGCAATTGTCTATTCACTTGAGGAAATTGGTAGTTTTGAGGAGGTAGTCCCGTAGGTATACTAGTAGGACCATAAGCAGTATCTAGATAGTTAGACAGTCCTGACAGATTCAATTGTGGAGGGTTTTGATTCAAATAGCCAACATGGTTTGGTTGATTAGGTATGTTCCCTTGGAAAGGAACATTAGACTGAAGATTTTGACCCCAAGTAGGATTCATAGAACCTGGATATGGTTGTCCAAAATTAGGGAGCACAAAAAAATTAACTTGAGGATGTTGCCCCCCAGATGGTTGTTGATTCCCTTGGAAAGGAAGGTTCCAAGGTTGAGATTGTAATACGAGTATATTGTGCCCATAAATTGGGTTATGGGCTCCAACTTGAGGTTTCCCCCCATGTTGAGGTTGTCCCCCAATCTGAGATTGCTCCCTAAATTAAGGTTGCCCCCCAACTTGAGGTTGGCCTCCAATAAGAATCTGAAACCTAGAAGCGACAGAATGACTGGTGCCTCCAACTAGATTGGAGCCACTAGGGCCAGGATGACTAGATCCTCCAGACAAAGGAGGAGGAGGAATGTAAGGCTGCCCAGAGAGAACCTGGGTAGGTGTAGGAACAAAATGACTAGCATCATTATACCCAAGAGGAACAGAAAGATTAGACCCTTTAGATGGATTCTGAGTAGGGATAGCGATGGAAGTATTCAAAGCGTTGTACCCAAGGGAAAGTGATGGATTTGATCTAAGTGGGAGTGGTGTTCCAATAGGAGCTTGAGTAATAACCACATTTCTAGCAGAAACAATCGTAGCTTGTGGGACCATGGTAGAGTGGGCGATCTGGAGAGGGAGAATCGAGTGAGAACCAACCAACAATTGGTCTGAAACTGTGATGACATTACTAGTGGTGCCAGTAAAATGATCTAAAGGTACCGTATAGGTAACAGATGCCTCAAACATTTGCGATGCCATAGGTTGATTAGGACTCGTTCCTAGTGTGTCAAAAATATCGTGTTCCGAGGCAGTTCTCTGAAAAACTCCAATAGTATGAACCGGGGTTCTAAATGACTCACTTTGAAAGGGTGGATCATCCACACCAAACTCTGTGTGAGGTCCAGTAGGTATTTGAGTATGATCTTCAATAACAATTTCTCCCAATGAATTTAGACATAGCAGAAGTTGATCTTCTCTAAGACTTAATAACAAGTTTACGAGAAGTCTGAATCCCTCTAAAGAATTCGATCTAATTCTGAATACCTCTAAAGAATTCAAACTTCCAATCTCAGAGGCTACTTCGTTATCGATTTCTCCCTCAGGAGAGCCCTCTGGTGAGTTAGGAAGCAAAGGGACGTAACTTTTCGGATCTTCCGGAGGTAGTCCTTGAAGCCTACGTGAACGGTGAGGGTCGATGTTGACCACACCAAAAAGAGAACAAAACAAATCTATGACCAACTAGAGAAACAAACAACACTCACTAATAAAATCTAGAAATCAAACCAAGCAAACAAACCTTCTTATTTCGAAGTCACTAGTTGGTGATGAAATCCAACGTCGTGAAATCAAGACAAGAAGGGGTTGGGATAAAGCGGGTGGAAAAGTTACGTTGATGACCTTCTTAACAGACTTACACCCTGGTGCAAGCTCCCACACATAATCATGGGTATGCCCTCTAAGCAACCCGAGTGAGTTTGGCCAACATCGATTACAGGTACCGTGAAGACTTTCCCCTCCACAGTCACCTCGTGTAAAGACCCTAAAGAGATAGGCTATTAAGGTTACCAACTATGACAATGATGCATGGGGAAACAGTCGACAGTCTGATCCACACGCAAAGGCAGGGTATCTAGCCCGAAATCAACTCAAGAATGTCCCCACAGGATTTTCTTCTCAAGTGACCCCCAATAATACGCGCAATCTCTAAACCAAAACCGACAAAGCAGGGTGAGTAACTCTGCCAGTCCTAATGCGACCTAATGATTGACCCTTGTGTTAGAAGGGCTTCCCAGGAAAAAATGTAGCAAGTGGATTTGAACTCTCCCTATCACAAGATACTACTGTGTGTTTTGATGCTTTGGAGAGTGTGCCTTACAACCTATTCCAAAGCACTATCCTAGCTAATGTTGGTGAAGAGAATTTCTAGAAAATAAAAGTTGCCAATAAATTTTAAAATTACGTTGTATTTTTAAAGGTTGTTATTTACTCAAAAGGGAAATGGAAATGAAACTGATGATGTATGTGACCTTGACCCAATAAAATGCAAGAAGAGATGATTATGTAATTTTTTAATTCGATGAACTCTAATTGCAGTAGGGAGAAGGTATCTCTTTCAACTACAAAATCTATGAAACGTCATTTCTTGATTTTTGATTGAATAAAATTCCAAATAACCAAAAGTTACAAAATTTTCCAATTTTCTCTTTTAACAAAATATTTTGAATGCAACAATTTCCTTGTGAACAATTACTAAAAAGAAGAAATGACTTCAGTTTTTTCTTTCTCAAATCAGATCAGAGATGTAATGAAGGAAAGAAAGTGTAATCTAAGAAAATTAACACATTCTCAACACAATTCCCAAATCAAACCTATAATGTAGACAAAAATGAAATGATAGGAAAGCTTTTTGTCAAATGCAAACAAAAATGTCTCTCAATCAATAAACAATCCAGAAAATGAAAACAATCCAAAACTTCAAATAAATCAAAGACCCTTTGTCAAACAAGCACTCAGGACCAAGATCCAGAGATTATACCCTTGTAACAAAAATCAAAAGCAAAACTTGCAAAAATACAAAGAAAAACTTTCAATTTTTGAAAACTAATCAAATGCAAGCTTCAAACTTATAAATCAATCAATCACTAGTATCAAAAGTTCATCCCAGAAAATTGAGGCAAAATTGGGTGACAAAAGAAAAATTGGCTCTCTCCAACAATTCCTACAAGAATCGTCGTGGGTTGCAATGGAGCACAGTGCGACGATCTCTGTAACTAAAGGAAAAATGGAAAGAAAGACAAAAAAAAGTTACTAAACTTTCAGACCTAGGGAGTCTAGATGGATCACCCATAGACTCAGAGAATGAATTTGACCAAAATAAGGCAGACTAAAAGCAAATAAGAGGAAAAAAACTAAAATAAAGTCGTATCCCCAGTATGGTCGCCAATTTTGTTATCGGATTAATCGGTAAGTGTGGACACAAACAGATCTCCCTAGATCCCACTGGAAACTAGAACAAAACGGAACAGAATGCACACTTTGCCTTAAACTTCATTATCATATGAACTAGTTTAATGAGGTACAAGTGACATACCTTTTAAATGACGCTTGATCCTCGCTAGTGTCATCCTTGTAGCTCCTTCCTTAGGTTTGCAAAATAGTAAGCCTATCCAAGAATCACAAACCAAAATAGAGGGGAAACAAAGATATGTGTATTTTAATGAAGTCTATGTATATGATCAATGAATTATACAATAGAAGACAAGATGCTTATATAGGGAAGAAATGCATTACTGTATTAAGTGAATAGAAAGTGGAGAATACAACCCATGCCTTGATGTTTCAAGGACCCCTTTCGATGGCTCTTTGCTCCAACACACACACCTTTTCTCCAATGCCTTGAATGAAGAAGATCCACAATCTAACTTGAAGAACTAAAGCAAAGATCTCAAGCATAATCTGAAGTAGAACTCTCCATACAATTCTTAGCCTATTCAACCTTAGCCTTTTCCATGAGAGATTCCTCTTTATATAGTGTGAAAGAGAGATGGATGAGGAGATTAGGATGATCCCACCAAATCATAGAAGCAAGTAAGATCCAAACCGATCGGAGGCTACCTCATCTTCTAGAAGATTCCCTTCTAGAACATTCGTGAAATTTGACCCTATGCACAAGCAGCATTCGACGACGTTGCAACCCAGGTATAGTGCAAACTGTGACGATTAGGCATCGTCGCATCCCATGCATATAGCAGGATGCGATGACCTTCCTTCATATGGTTTTTGGCAAAGGAAAGCAAATCTCTTTTCCCATAGAGAAAGTCTCTTTTAATATTTTAAAGGGAACATGAACACATGTTGTCACGTGATCAATGAGGTGACCAAAATAATGTGTAACACTAGTAGAATAATAATATTAGATTATTATCTTCCAGAAACACAAGTCGGCTCCATAGAAAAATGATAAACAAAAGATATAATTACCAGAAAGTCAGGTTAGCCTAGCCAAAAAAGTCATTAGACAATTTAATATAAATAGAGGACGTTTTAGCTCATTTGGAAAGCTAGTTAGTGTGTAAGTCTTGGGGATAGTTGCAGTTGCAGTTGCAGTTGCAAGAAGGAATAAGGGTGCATGGTCATCTCTTGGGTCTTGGTTTCTCTTTTGGTGATTTTTCTTGGTGATTCTTTTAGTGATTCTCGGTGAAACTCTTGGTGATATTCTTGGTGATACTCTTGGTAATATTCCTACTAAGTATGGCTCAATTCTGAGAGAGTAGTGTAGTTGCAGCTGTTGTAGTTGTGTATGGTACTTGTTCTATGGAGACTCTCTCTCTTGTGCGCTACCCTTGGAGAATGAGCGCTCTACTTGTCTTGAGTTTTTGTTGGAGTTAGCATCTAGGGTTTCTCTGTTGATTCTGGAGTAGGCTTGTTGGAATTATTCTAAGTAAAGGTTAGGATGCTCAGGGGTGGCCTTGTGCCTATGGTTGGGTGACAATGTCTATGGTTAAACAAGCATACCAAATTTACAACATGGTATCAGAGTTGGTTTCCTTCATAGTTTGTTTCTCAGTTTCTCGCATTTTTAAGCTCATTGAGCACGTACTGAACTCACTAAGAAGGTTGCCTAAGTAGGGCGCATCTCTTCCATGGATCATATCTGAAAATTTTTAAAGTTGAGAAATTAGGGTTTCCTCATAAAACCCTAGGTTTGCAGTGCCAATACCAGTTGTAGTGAAAGTTTATGGGAAGTATTGGGACTAATCTTTGGTTGTCCTAGTGTGCCTTACCCTAGAGAATCTCCAGCTACCTTTAGATTACAAGTTGGAGCACCTTTGAAGTTTTAAGGTTCATAATTGCTTTCTGCCACTATTGGATGCTGCCACTGTTTGTCGATGCTACCAAAGGTATGTACTTATATATATTTAAAATGTATCACTATTTTGAGTGTGATTGCAGGAGAAGGGATCTCTTACAATCATAGATCCAGAGGGATCTCAGATCCAACACATTCAGAGGAACAACATACTCTAGGTTTGATTATTTTCATACCCCTCTAGTTGTTATGGCATTATGAACATTTAGGTTGCATTTTTTGATCTATTGAAGTTATGATTATCGTACTAATCTCTAGTCAAAGTTGAAGTTAGAAACTAACTTTACTCAAATTATTAGATTGATTAAGGTTGAGATTTTATAGTTTATTTGCATTATATTCTCTAACTTAGATTTTTGTCAAGAAAGTATATTGTCTTAAGTACAGGGGACAGGTTTAAGCGAATACTTGTCATCTTGAGTGAAGGAGACTTGGAAGAAAATCAACAACACTTGTTCTTGATGATAAGACTCCAGGTTCCAGGTTTGATTGATTAAATTAATAAATTTCCAATTTGTACATACCAAGTTTGATAACTGCTACAGTATTAGTTGTGACAACAATCTTTGAAAGGTTCTATTACTGCAAGATACAATGAGTACTTGGCAGCATGTAAGTACTATTGATATAAATACTTATGTACTTGTTTGCAAGATGAACTAACATCTCCTCTAGTAGATACTTCTAGTTTTTCTTCCAGGCAGGTCATCTTGGTTATTTTATAAATTCCATGGAGGATACCATGGAAGAATGATTGATCACAACACTAGAGGAGTGTTGTTTCTATTATTGTATTTTTTATTTTGGCTCTTGTTCCAGGAAGGTTACAAGCAATAGTTGTGAGAAGGATCTATTGTGATTATTGTTCTCGTTCTTGTTTTATCATTATAAGAGTATTATTCTTGTCCACTGTTTTCCCCTTTGTTGTCCTTGCTTCGGGAAGGTCACAGGTGATAACTCTAAGGGAAGCTATAGTGATGGTTGCAGGAGACAACATATTAGATGCTCTCTAGTTTGAGACATGAAGTGGACATGAATACCTTTCAACGTAATAGTGCATGATGTGATGCTCAAAGACAAAAAGTATCTAGGAGCAGTACATCTCCAGGACATGATCATACCAAATAGTTGAGATTAAGAGGGAGGACTTTATATTCTTTACTATGATTGACTCATTGTCATATGCTTTATTTATGATGTGACTCGTTTTATTTCAAGCAATAGGCTCATGTTTGGCATGTGATGTTATAAGTATGTAGCTTATAACGTTTCACAACATCTCATGATGGAGCATGTCTAGGATGAAACCTCTTTGCTAACATGCTTGGAGTAGCACACTCCTTATAGTATGATCTGGTAGAGATGGAAGGCATCTAGATAGTTGCCACATGTATTGGTATGTGGATGAGTGTTGAGCAGAAGTGTGGTCAAAGATAATAAAACCTTATGTGTGGTTGCATGACTATGAGTAGTATGTCATCATTCCTAAGAAATTGTTATTGCTTTATGCCATGATTAATTTCATGATTATGGAATGTTGTTGACTATTGGACTAAATTTGACTTGTAGGTAAGACCTATAAGAAGAGGATGACAAGACTTGTTCTAGAGGACAAGTGATGGATTCAGCAGATTGAAGATTCAATTGATATTTAGTGCTCGAGAAGGAGTCAGACGGTCAGTTCCAGAGGGATCTAGGTACTATAGTAAGGAGCAGGAGACTCTGCCAAATGCAAGAAGTAGTCATGTGTGGTGCTCAGTACGGTTGAAGCTAAGTATGTGGCAACATGTGCAGCGAGCAGAGAAGTAGTGTGGCTTAGGAAGCTATTGTTTGGGTTATTTGGTCTCGGATTGGAGGTGACCTTAATTTGGTGTGACAACCAAAGTATCATGAAGTTGTCATAGAACCTGGTGTTTCATGACGGGTTGAAGCATATTGAGATCAGACATTACTATCAGGGATATGGTGCAGAAGGGATCAGTGAGGCTCCAATTCATGACTACCAAGGATCAGTTTGCGGACGTGTTCACCAAGTCGTTGTCGAGGACAAAGTTTGAGTACTTCAGGGACAAGCTTGGTGTCATCCCTCTTCAGAGGCAGTGACAGGTGGAATTCATCCAACATGAAAAATGGTTGGCATTGAGTACGGTGGGTTTCATCCAGCATGAAAAAGGATTGGCATTGAGAACAAATGGAAAAATATCATCCAACATGAAAAAGGGTTGGCACTGAGTTTGGTGGGTCTCATCCAACATGAAAAAGGGTTGGCATTGAGTCCAAAGGATTTCATCCAGCATGAAAAAGGTTTGGCACTGAGATCGAGGGTGCACATGATCATGTACTGATACATTGCAGGGTAGTGGATGTCCTGGGGACATGTTGTATCTATTGAGAGCTACCCACATACCTTGGATGCATGGGGTGAAGTCATGTTGCACTACACATATCATGTGAGGATATGGTGATGCTACATGTAGAATGGTCTACAAGACCATGTGAGTCTTTCCCATGCCATGTGAGATGGGTGGATGTGTTTGATACCACTACATGAAGAACATCCTAGTTAATACCTCTCTAACTAAGAGGGAGTGTTGATGTTTTGGTAGCTATGGGAGGTATTAACCTCCACGCGTAACCTTTGACTTAGAATAGAATATTTTGAAAGCAAGTGAACCATTAAACAGATGTGTGGAAACCCTAGAAGACAAGTCGGCATAGTAGAATAATAATATTAGATTATTATATTCTAGAAACACAAGTCAGCTCCACAGGAAAAAGATAAACAAAAAATATAATTACCAGAAAGTCGAGTCGGCCCAGCCAAAAAAGTCACTGGACAATTTAATATAAATAGAGAACGTTTTAGCTCATTTGGACAACCAGTTAGTGTGTAAGTCTTTTGGAGAGTTGCAGTTGCAGCTGCAATAAGGAATAAGGGTGCATGGTCATCTCTTGGGTCTTGGTCTCTCTCTTAGTGATTTTTCTTGGTGATTCTTAGTGAAACTCTTGGTGATACTCTTGGTGATACTCTTCGTGATATTCTTGGGGATACTCTTACTAAGTATGGCACAAGTCTGAGAGAGTAGTGCAGTTGCAGTTGTGTATGGTACTTGTTCTATGGAGACTCTCTCTCTTATGCTCTATCCTTGGAGAAGGAGGACTCTACTTGTCTTGAGTTGTTGTTGCAGTAAGCAGCTAGGGTTTATATGTTGGTTCTGGAGTAGGCTTTCTGGAATTATTCTAAGTAAAGGTTAGGATTCTCAAGGGTGGCCTTGTGCCTATGGTTGGGTGACAATGATGTGACATTGTTTATGGTTAAACGAGCATACCAAATTTTCAACATGAAGTATCTCTCACTAAGCTTTCATAATCTTTTCATTACCTTCCCTATAGCTCTCCACTTCCCTCTACAAACTTCTCACAGTGTCAACCAACTCCACAAGCTCCTCTCTACCTCTTCTTCCATTGGACTTTGTCTCAACATTTCTCGTGTTGACATGTAGCCCTCTAAAAGTAAATTGGGGTCGAATATATACCCTGCACTGTTTCGGCTGTAACTTCTTCATACTAGCTTTGTTTTGCACCTAGAATGACTCGTTGGAAATATCTTTCTGATTTCTTTCATTTTAAGCAGCAAAGGTTTTGTGTACCAAAGTTACACACAGTTCTCTCGATTTTGACTACCTGAAAATGTTGTTTGGACCCTCAAAATGCCTCCACAAGTTGATGACCTTCAAAAACTAAAAAAAATCGTAGAAAATTGATTGTTTTATTGTTATAACATTCTTTTAATCTGATTCATTGATCTCGAAATCTGAAGTAATCCCATCTATCAATTCGCTAAACTTTTCCAAGCTCGTGGATGAATATCAATCGTTGATCGCCAACTCAAAGCAACGTGAATAGTCTATTTTCCACCATCTGAAACTCCATCAACGATCAACAATTTCCTTTGACATATGACTTGTAAGACTGCTAAATTTGTTAACCTGGACATCGATTATCGATGATTTCATTTTGACGCATGAAACACTAGGCCAATTTTTTCAACCTAACCATCAACGATCGACAATTTCTTTGGGACGGATGAAACACTTCACCGATTTTTCCTACCCGACCATCAACCATTGACGATTTCTCTTAGTGATGTGGAAAGTAGGATGATGTGGCATGACATGTGGATGATAATGTGGAAACTTGGATGATGTGGCATGACACATGGATTATGGCATGGCATGACACATGGATGTCGACATGGCATGACACATCATCCTCCTCTTTTCCCTTCATTGGCGATCGACAATTTCCTCCGGACGAACCAAACACTTCATCGATTTCGTCGACCTGACCATTGGCAATTGATGATTTCTCTTGGTCGAGTGAAACACTTTCCTGATTTCTCCAACCGACCATCGGTGATTGACAATTTCTCTTAGCCAACTAAATTCACTCATGATTTTTTCCGAACTCTAATACTTAGAAATTTTCAACCAAAATCCATGATAGATCAGGGTCATCGATCTTCAAGTTGAAATGATCATGCCCATTGATTCACCATCTTCACCCAACTATGTCGATGAGTATAGACCGTCGATCTACTCTATTTTTCAAAACTTTGAAAACAAATCTCGACCATCGATTTGCTCCATTTTTCCAAACTCTGAAAATGGATCTCAATCGTCGATTTGCTCCATTTTTCCAAACTTCGAAAATGAATCTCAAGCGTTGATTTGCTCCATTTTTCCAACTCTAAAAATGGATCTCGACCGTCAATCCACTCTATTTTTCAAACTCTAAAAAACGTATAATTTTTTGGTCAATCTAGGATGAATTGAGATCATTAATCTCTAAAGCAAATGTGACCTCAGTCGTCTATCCATCAAACTCTCCCAACTTCTCCAGCCACCATTAAAAGATAAATTTCGACCTTCTGAGTCAAATTTAACTCTGCAACTTGCAGATTGACAACCTTGATCCCTCTTAAACGGTTTTGAGGGAAATTTAGACTTAAAGTTTCTCATAAATATGGGAATTACACTCTGATTTCCCAAATTTCCACAAATATGTCACAGGTGAAACTCTACAACAATGAATTTCTACCAAACTCGCATGGTTTGGGCCCATACAAACTCGGTGTTGAACCTTGATCTCTGATACCAATTTGTAGTGTTCCCCAACTCGAGTGAGGTTCATTACATGTGGAATACTCATAAAATTCAAAAAAAAGAAAAAGAAAATAATATATATATATATATATA
>JASDQU010010232.1:48129-58768 GCA_032191745.1 Picea mariana
TGTCATGCTACATACTCAAAGTGCAAAACTACTTGAAGCTTAACCTCTCATGGCAGGAAAAATGGGTGATAACACAACTAAGTGTCAACTCACACGAGATGAGATGTGGATCAAGAAGACGAGAACAACCTAAGGAGTCATAGGAGGAAATATTATGCCTAGTATGTAGAAATGAAAAGGTATAAATTGAGCAACACTTTATCTTGTGTCGTGCTACATACGCACAAATAAGGGAGAGGTTGAATTTGTATATTAAAAATCAAGACTTAACATGTTAGGATAGTCGGTTGAGAAATGACATGGACAAGAAGAAGAAGGTTGATAGTAGAGTCAACAAGGTGAACAATCCTTGTTGCAGAGTAAAGGGGACTAAATCCAATTGAGTATATCCAAGTCCATAAGGGTCATGTGATTGTACCACTAGCTCTAGCTATCATAAGCTTTTTCTTTGATCTATTGGAAGATGCCATACACAATGCAAACTTTATTGTCCCACACGAACATTCGATCTCATGGACAATTTTCCAATCCAACAATGGGTGCATAATTTTGTACACACCTTAGAGCCATTGCCGAAGAATTGCTATTTGTAGGTAGAGATGCAATAGTAGATGTGCCATTGGTTGGAATTATGGGAAGGGTTGTATGATACTTTTAGAGTCTATGGGGTGAATAGATCATTTGTGGGAGTGATTTTGTGTGTACAATGTTTCCTGTCGATTGTCATTTAATAAAATCCATCTCTCGATATATAGTTGTGTTTGTCATTGTTGCTAACCACCATCTTGAATTCTTGCACTTTGAAAGTGGGCAAGTGACAAATACGTCATCGTAAACATAAGTAAAGGTCCATCACATGGTTAGGGGAGGTAGTGTTGCCTATTTTCGGATGTTCAATTGATGACTTTAGTACATGAAGCACTAATACAAGCCTTAAAACATCTTGTATTGTAGGACTATTCTAAAAAACCACCTCTCTCATTGTACTTAAAGTTCGTACATGGGCAATAACTCAAATGGTTGGGAGATAGGTTTCACACTCTCTCCACATAGGTTCAAATCCCTTGTGAGATATTTGACTTATTGTGATGAGGCTAAAAGAGTAGACACCCCAAGAGTGGGATCCCCTGTGGGTGTGTCTTCGAATGTATCAAGCCTTACTAGATCATAAGTTTTCCATTAGTATTTGTTAACTTACGAACTATTGACACTAACATGAAGTTTCCTTTCTCTTATTAAAAAAAACAAATCATTACATATCTTTTCACAATTTATAATCACTGAACACAAAATTTTGGAAAGTATCCTATGACCAATTGGTAAAGTTATCCAACTTTTTCACAAAATAGATGTAATATTCAAATTTCTATAGTATTATAAAATTTATTATTTTAATATGAATAATTTACCATTTATTATAAATGAAATTTGTATTAATATTAAATTTGCCAATTCTATTAACTTATCACTAAACTTAAAAATTGCCTATATTAAATTAAAAACTAATCTTTCTCGAATATAAGAAAACAGGTTAATAATCCGAAACTCAATACCTTTACATAAATGAAAATCTACCCCTTACTAGTTGACAAACTCAGCTATAATAGATTCACTCTGAGCTATAATAGACAGAAATGAAAATCTACCCCTTACTAGTTGACAAACTCAGCTATAATAGATTCACTCTGAGCTATAATAGACAGAAATGAAAATCTACCCCTTACTAGTTGACAAACTCAGCTATAATAGGTTCACTCTGATTAAAAACTTACCACTAAATCACAACCAACTAAGCATCATTCCATGGTGGAGTTTTCTACTTTTACATGATTACAATAATTACTTTGCCCAACAATATGAAGAGAGGGAATAATTACTTTGCCCAACAATATGAAGAGAGGGAAGAGGAAGGTCCCTGCAGCGTCCATTCAGTCGAATGCTCGTTTTCTATTCGCCTACCTGGCAATACTTAAGATTCAATCCGAGCCACGTGAGATAGGGTCGGAAAGTACTCGTCATGTACAAAACTGAAGGCAGCCGAGAAATTTCAAACAGAGGGCCGGGAACCCCCAAAATTTAAACCCCCCAACACCCCCGTTTAACACTAGCTCTTAAGTATAAATTGCCGTCCGTTAACCAATCACGTTACTGTGGTAAAAGTAAACATATTGACAGGCCGGTCTCTGAGAGAGTTTTTAATTTTTATTCTCTCTCGCTATGGTTTTCTAGGCCTTTCCCCAGCTCCACCCGTGCTTGCATTCATTCATTCTGATTCATTCAAGGGCAGGAAGAGACGAGACTGGGATCGGGTCATACACGGGCGGGGAAACCACAACGGCGCTGTGATTTGACAATTGTTTTTCCTCAGAAGGGCGTTCTTGTATACAGGTATGGCGGATCCGATCTGTTTCTGTGACCGTTGGAATCGATTTAGGGTTTGGGTTCTCTCAGATTTTTGTAGTTTTTGGGGGATTTGTAGAAATTCTCGGAAGTGTACATGGATTTCGATTATTGGGTATGTTGGTTTACCGGGATTTTGTGTTATTTGGATTTTTTATTGGGCTGTATTTTTTTAGTTCAATTAGGGGAAGGGTTCGGTCTGATATGTTGTTGGCCTGGTTGAAATGGGTTCTCAGCATTCCCCCGACTCTGATTTTTTGTTTATGTTAGGCTTCTGGCATGCCTTTTTATTTTTATTACATTGGGATTTGTTTTGTTTTTGTGATTATTTTAGGGTTTGATGGGTTGGGGTTTGAGTGTTGCGTGAAAGATATTTGAATAGGGGTTTAGGGCAAGTTAACTCTGATGTTCTGTTATTGATTTGGGTATTTGGAAACTGCACGTTATATCTGATCTGGGTTTGATGTTGGGTAGACCTTGTTCTGTGTGATTGAAAATATGGAACGATATTGGTAGACGCGGGAAGGGCAGATCAGTCCGATGAGATGTTTTTTTAACCTTTTTTCAAAGAAAACATAGACATGAGCTGCATAGGATTTCCTGGAGCTGGCTTATATGACATGGGTAAATGATTGCAGGTGTTCAGGCGGGCCTGATTTTGGTCAGCGGCGAAGGTGCTGAAAATGGTAATCTGGGGTTTTTGATGCACCTTCTTTATTGGTCTCATTGACTTTTGCTGCTGGGGCCTGCGCAGCTTGCACAACTTTGTTGGAGTTGGATTACGAGAGCCATTGCACCAGTTAATCCGTGGACTGATCTGTGGTGTCCTTGCTTACCCGGAACTTGTAACAAAGAGAATTTAGCCATTGGTCTACCTGCTGCAATAACTCAAACCTTTAATGGCGAAGGGTAAACTACATGGGACAACTTACAAGGCAGGCAACCAAGATCTCGAAAATTCAAACATGCTGGCAAGTGGGAGAACCCTTTTGAAGCGCAAAATTGAAAGTATTGAGAATGACAAGAATGGCTCCTCTAGTCCATCAACCCCTAAAAGGCAAACCAGGAGTAGCAAAGAAACAAACACCAACTTTTCTGTGGCTGATGAAGTCTGCAAATCAGAAATCTGTACCAATTCATCCAATAAGCACAGTAGCCCTCGAAAAGGAGAGTTTAAGCGCTGCCTCTTTGGAGATGGAGGTGAAGACAATCGGAAATGCCGACACTTAAGGAGTATGGGTAAGCTCGCAGGATTTTTAGAACTGCCCAAAGCAGGGAAAGTCAATGTAGTAGCAAGAAAGGATAATCATGCCAACAATTCAGGCAGCCAAAAATATGATAAACAGTGTCTTGCAGATTCACCACCTAATACTTGCATCAGTTCAAAAAGAATGAGTTTGGATCGGTCTGAAGTTGATTTTTCGAAGGCTGATTTGTCAGATTCAGATGGAACGGCTGGAGCTATTGCTGATACCAAGGCAACCCTTCATACTCCCTCCTCAGTTGTTAAATGCAATTCTAGTCTTTACAGTGTTAATTTTTCTGATTCCTCAGTTCCAAGTCTGGCATTTACACCAATTACAGAACAAAATAGAATGCCTTTATCCAAAACTTTTCCTGGAGATGTTGATCATGACGTTTCAACTCCAAATGTGCTTGGCCAGCCTTCTGTATTTGCTGACAAAGCATCATTGTTTCACTCTGTGCCTCAAACTAAATCATCGTGGAAGAGTGATATGACTGTTTTGGAGGCTGGTTCCGTTGCCAGCAGAAAGTCAAAATATAGAGCTGAGGATTATTGCAGAGGAATGGACAGGTGCTCACCAAATTCTTCAGGGGATCAGTCAGAAGTTAGTCCAGAGAAGCCAAAGTTTCAGGAATCCCCACAAAATGGTCAGGAAAGAGAGCCCACAGAACTGGCAGATCATGGTGATCTAATGGATTGTGAAGAGTCTGATTGCAAGCAAGATTGCCCTTCAGATAGTTTTCGACCTTCTGGGTTGCTGTCATCTTCCGGAGAGGGGCAGACATTTTCCTCTGAAATTTTTATTGCAGGTGAAACTCGCCATGCTGAAAATGGAGACAATAAAGCATCGGAAGGAGACAACACCGAGGGAAGTGTCCTGGGGTCTGTGGGACACAGTGGCAAAATTGAAGACAAACCTCAATGTAATTTGAATAAAATAAGTGGTAGGAATTCTTCAGAAGCTCCATTTATTCATGATGATGGTTGTATGCACGGTCCAAATTTTTGTAAAATTTCCAAAGATGCAGACCACATGTCCAAATGTAATCTTGAAAGCCCAGATGTGTATCAAGCTCAACCCAAGGTACCCTATGTATCAGACATTGATAATACTTCATCTCCCAATGTTAGACAGGGGCATCTCCAGACTAGCAAATTGGATTTATCTCCTACAAAAGAAGTAACTTCACTGGAAAGTTTGCAAAGAGATGTTTCTGTATCCAAAAACCAGCCATTGTGGAATTCCACTAAAATAAAGCTCAAAATTAAAATGTCAGAGAAAATAGTTTTGGATCAGGTTCCATCAACTGTTAAACTACTGCTTTCAACTGGGTTACTCGAAGGATGTTTTGTTCGATATATAGGCCGTGCAGAAAAGGTACAACATACTATTTTTCTCTGCATCCTAGACTGAGTAAATGGTATTTGTCGGATTTGGGTATAATTTGATCTGTGTGGTACCAAGATTATGAACATTTTTCTATTGAATTCTCTGTTGTTTAGGTAAAGCTCACAGGAGTGATAAAAGGGCTAGGAATATTGTGCAGTTGCTGCATTTGCAAAGGAAGACGAGTGAGTTCACAATATTTCTTTTCAAAGTATGTTTGTGATGCATTAAATCACAAATAATGGTGTTACTTAACAATCCCTTTTAATGTTTTCCTTGTTTCTAAAGGTTGTCAGTATCTGCAAGTTTGAGGAACATGCTGGTAGTACGGCAAGGCATGCTAGCGATTTTATAATTCTTGAGAATGGGAGGTCTTTGCGTGATGTTTTGGAAGCAGGCAAGCGTGTTGCACCTGACAGGTTTTCAGATGTGATTCGCAAAGCCATAGAATTTTCATCACACAGAGGATGTTTAGCTTGCCGAAAATGTAGAGGTAATGCACTCAGAATTATTCCTTTGTTTAGCGTGGAAACTATCTCATTTGGATGCATTTGCATCAGGTTGCATGCCTTTTTGTTTTTCTTTTCCACTAATATGTGACAGTTTTGGTTGTTTGAATTATGTATAGCACCTATTCCCCTCTCAAATCCAAGGAAATCCAATTGGCTCTGTCAAGACTGTGACTTAGCTGAACAGAATGAGCCAAAGCTGGAAAAGACAGTCAACCTTGAAGCAAGGTATGCTATAAAAACAACTGTCTTGTATTGATAGTCTATTTCCATCCCTGGACATTTATTGTGTCTATCAGAGTAACAACATGGACTTTGAGCTGCAGACCTTCTAAAATGCTGGATCGAAAAGTGCAAGTGAAGCCTAGTGTTCAAGTCAAGATGTTGACAAAGTAAGTATCGGATTTTGATTAGTGCCCTAAGTAACTTTCTATATTTGTATTATATGCCAGTTTTTATTAAGACAAATTTTGAAATGCAGGCGTTCTCCTAATGTTTTGGATAGAAAAGCACAAGGAAGGCCCAGTGTGCAAGCTAGTAGGATGCAACAAAGGTGACCATTATATTTTTCATAGAGGCTTTAGCTCCCTGTATTTCTGATTCTTTTTTCTATAGCTATCTACACTGCTAGGACTCAGGAGTTTGAAATTTTAATTTATGCCCTTTGCTAATATTTTGCATGATAAGAAGCTAAGAATGTTGCATGCATGGCTGGAAATAGTGACATTACTTGATAAAGATGCCAGCTGCCTTAATAATGTCTTGTTTGCTTGCTACAATCTCTCAAATTTGCAAAGCTATTAAGCTGTTGACACTTGCTTTTAATTTGTATCACAGAGATATGACTTTGCATAAAATAATTTTTAAGCCACATGGTGTGCCTGATGGAACTAAGCTTGCCTACTATGTAAAAGGACAGGTAGCAATTCTCTCAATTGATTGGATTTATATTCTTTGTGGTTCTCTCATTGGTTTATTTCTAATCTCTATGGTTTCTCCAAATATGATGGCCTTGTTAACAGCGATTACTAGATGGATATAAACTGGGATCTGGTATATGCTGCAGTTGCTGCGATACTGAGGTGCGCATGAGTGTTTGATTGTTTAGTGTATAGATGATGTGCATTTGATGTTCATGCTCCTTAGTTAGTGTTTTCTGTTTACAAACAGATTAGCTGTTCTCAGTTTGAAGCACATGCTGGACGATCCTCAAGGCGGAATCCGTAAGTGTTGTAGGAAAATGTCTATGGTTTCACTCTTCAAAGTTCAAACCTTGTTTACTAAAATGGCATCACCAGTGATAATTAACATGCCAGTTCAATGTCTGCTTAACAGTTACAATAGTATCTATCTTCCGGATGGGCAGTCCCTGCATGAAGTGGCACTTTCCCTGACAAGCCAAAGAAGTTTGAAGGCAAAATCATGTGATGAGAATGAAGATATTTGTACAGAATGTGGAGATGGAGGTGATCTGCTTCTTTGTGATGGCTGTCCAAGGGCCTTCCACACAGGTAAACATGATATATAACATTGGTTTTTTCTTGTTTTTTTCCGTTCTCTTGAATTGAGTTCTTTTGCCATCCCCATTGTATAGAATCTAGATAACAAAATAAGATACGATAATTTTACATTAATGCCCAACAAATGACCACAAAAGTAGGTCAACGGGACTAAAAGGTATGTCTAGTGTAGGTACAATGTAGATGTGTGAAAGCAACTCCTAGATAATTACTAAAATCAGACAGATAAAGAACTGAGTGTCTATTTAAGAGCTAAATATCGAGCTGAAGAAGATATAAAAGAAGGTGCAATTGCAGTTATAATGCAAAAGGCTGAAAAGCTTGGTGCTGCACAGAGGAGAGAAAGGATGTCAAGGCTCTGCTAGAGCTGGTGGCTGAGGATGAGTGAGGTGACTGAGAAATGGGCTTGTTGTCAGAGTCTTAGAATCATTCTTTAGACAGTGTGTGGAATGCTTTTTCAGTTAGGGTAATTTGGGTTTTTGGGAGATGTATTAGAAAAAGAGCAGACATTTTTATCTATGATTGCATTAAGATGTGATCTAGTATGTTAAGGATCTTATTGATTTTTTGGTAATTAAAATGTCTATTTAGTATTAATGTTGATACAAAATTGTATAAGATGGATAGTCCTATTCTCTAGACGTACACCTGAAATAGATTGAACATGGCCACTGTAATGAGCAATTGTTTTGGGCCATTTTATAGCAGTCAGTAATATCAACTGATTTGAGATTGTTCCTATAGCCAGTATATCCAGTATTATCAGCCAATAATAACTTAAGATCAACATTCAGGCAGTAATCAGATGGTTTTCATATTCAGTGTCTCCAGCTCCTGTTTTCGTGCATTGAAGCAGGGGAAACCAGCATTATTTATCTTGATGGAAGCATTTTTCACAATCCCTTGGGACCTCTTCCATTGCTGGCACAAACTTACCTGTTGTTTAGCCATTACTTTACATATGTATGATATCTTTATATCAATGTCCACCTTATATATTGCACGTATGCTCCAGCAGACTGAATCACTGATACCATCAAAGCAAACCAAAAGCGGGAACCACTGTTTCTCCTTGCCACAGAATTAATCATCACCTGAAATAGACAAAGTTGCCTTTCCTTTATCTCCACTAGCTCATGCAGAGTGAGGGGGTGTAGAGAGGGTATTCTGGCCTGTGGCAACTTCCATTGACAGGCAAACTTCTTCCTTCAGTTTAGTTGTCTTTGCAGCTTTCCTTTGAAGTAGTTCCCTCATCTCAGACATTTTCTCTTCCATCCCTGCCCGTTTCTCTAGCCTCAGATCTCCACCCACTGTTATGCATGAAGGATGCCATAGCATCACTAGCCAAGTTCATCTGGCATTCACCTAGCTTCCCTGGATCCTCATAAATTCTGTGCTTGTGAATGAAACCTCTCCCAGTTGCCAAGCATCATGTCTAACAGGTAGAATTTCGATTTCCCACCAGCTGGTAAAGATGGTGTCTTCCAGTAGTGTAGCCAAGGTTCGTCTTTAGGGAAAATGTGCACATTCTGATGCAGGCTCTCTTCAGTTTGAATCCTTTTAACAGCACTGCTCCATTTCTTCACCATCTTCCACTGCTGCTCAGTTCTTGTACTGTACCTGTCTGCCACTTGTTTTCTTGTAACTTCCTTACCTTTCTATTTTATTTACCCTTGGCACTGTGCAGAGATTTGGAGGGTTCACCCTCCTCCCAATTTTGAACCCTTCTGCCAGAAACGTTGCCATTGAATTCTCTCAGACTGATTCCCAAACAGATGTCAAGTTAGCATTCGGAGTAGTGGGCTTCTGAGATGATTGCTGCTAAGCAAGTGAGATAGGCTTAAAATGGTTGCTAAGCAGTCATTCCCCAGAATAAGACATGAGCCACTTGGTACTAAAAAGGAAGCACAGATCTTTGCCCCTTCTCCTCAAAGCCCTTAAGCCAACAACACAAAGAGAGAACAAAATCCAAGAAATTAGTTCAACAAGGTAGATGATTTACCTGGACTTCTAGATCTCCAAAACCAATAACTCCAGGAAGGTTTAACACTTCTTGATGCACGAGACCCGCTGGGAAATCTAGGAACCCAGACCAGAAATGTCCGAATGGTGTTTTGAACCTAAATACCAACACAAGGAAATGTAAGACCACCCTCATGAAGTCATTAGACTTTTTAATACATTGCATTATTTCTCCTTGAAAAGATACTTCAAGTGGCATCTGCCGTGATTGCTGGTTTCTTACATTCACTGCAATGGATTTCTTATCTCTCAAGGTCACCATGGGTGTTCTTGGTCCAATCTATAAGCTCTCTTCTCTTAAGTGGGCTCTGTATAGTGCCATTATTAGAAATGCATACTTTATTATTATTATAATAATCTCGCTTTATGGGCTGGAGATGCTTAAGATTGTGAAACCAGTAGTTGATGACATTTGTCACCATATCTTCCGTTCAATACCTGCAGACTGCCCTTCATCACCTTACCTGCCTTGCCTATGGCATGAGCGCAGAAGGTGTGATTGATCTTTACTAGGCTTTTTGTTTATTTCTTTGTACAAGAAAGCTTTAAAAAAGGTTGTTACTAGCAATTAAGGCTTGATAAACATGATAAAATTTGCTATTTGAAGTTTTTGTCTGACTGTTGAGGGTAAGAAAGGTGTCCTACTTGTTTTGCTTCAGGAAACGGTTGTACTTTGCACTCAGTTGCAGTATGAAACAAAAAGAACAGATACAGAATATCACCAGTGATGTGAAGGTTAATTGCAATGAACTAAGTTGTCCAAATGCTTACTTTGAACAACTTGAAGTTTACATGGGGTCAGCCATCTTAGGGAATTGAATTTAGGTCTAATAGGCGGGTAGTAAGGTCTGTGTGGCTAGTATGATTGTTTTTTTGATAGTGTAAGACTTGCAAAAATGTTATTGTGAATTTTCATTCAGAGTCTGAAATGTCACGAAACACATTGTCAGGCATCTTAGGGAATTGAATTTAGGTCTAATAGGCCGGTAGTAAGGTCTGTGTGGCTAGTATGATTGTTTATTTGATGGTGTAAGACTTGCAAAATTGTTATTGTGAATTTTCATTCAGAGTCTGAAATGTCACGAAACACGTTAATGCTAAATGTCTGATTTGCCATTTTATGGAAAGTAGAAAAGGCAGATAATATCATAATGTAAGCAATAGAGATTAATGCATCTGGAATTATATTTTAAGTGGATTTGTTGGTTTTAGCTAACAAAGTAGTCAATCTAGGCAAAACAAATGTATTAAGTTATTAACCTGATCAATAAAAGATATGTTTGGTAACCTATTCATGCCTGTCATAATCAAAACAATGTAATTGTAATCTCCTTGGAACTTCATGAAGTGAAATAATCCCTTTTGATTACGCCTAAAGCAGGTTCCAAACCTACCATGTGTCCATTGATTTATATCCTCCTATGGATTGCTAGGAATTAGTACAACTAATCAAGATTTGTTGTCAAGGCTAATTAAATCTGCATTTAACAATAGTCTGATGATAGAATGTTTTCATTGTAGTTCTATAAGAATTGAGGAATTTGTGTGCATCTGG
>JASDQU010010232.1:82068-92667 GCA_032191745.1 Picea mariana
AACAACAAGCTTGTTGTTATAGTGCAACTCTCACAAGAGTTCACTCTTCAATCCCGACAACCTAGTTCTTCTGCAAGCCTCAACTTGTTTCTTCAGTCTTCGGCTCCAAAAATTCTCTATAATTCGCCCTCCATTGTTGCTCTGACTCTAGTGCTCTTCTCTTATGTTCTCTGCTTACTGTTCATGCAAAAACATGAGTGTATAAAACTGCCTCCTTGGCCATATGAATTTCCTCCCCTTTACTTGCTTGCTTGAATTACACTCTTCCCTACGGTGATTCTACTTTATCCCTATGCTCCCAATAACTATGGGTTGTGATTCCTCACACCCACCCTTTTACATACATTCAGTGATTGGGTTCTTCTACACTCAAGGGAAAATTAGAAGGTTCACTCAAAACATTAAAATCGGGAAAAAGATTTGGGAATTAAACTCAAGGGTAAAACCCCACTTTCTAGACCCCTCCTCTCTTGTGGATTAATAAGCCCCCGTCTCTATCCATGTCCCCTAACAGCTGGCATCACATTTTATTTGTTAAAATTCAGAAATACAATTTGCATATACATCACTTGGCCACAACCATGCATTACATCTACATTAAACATTAATTGAACTGGGGATTATAAAAGGGACGTTAAATTGTACTTCTTCCAAGGAATCATAAAACTTAGGAAGATGAAGTCCTTCCTTTGAGAGTTGATCTGCAATCTTGTTGTGCTCTCTATAAATATGAGTATAGATGACCTAAAGAAATCGATTATATATTGCCTTTAGTTGATGTGCTAGTTGAAGGAGAAAAGTATTTTGTACTTGGAGGCTTCCTTTCATCCAATTGATGACTATAGATGAATCACCCATGACATGAATCTGATCAATCCCTATGTCCAAAGTAGATGACACTAAATAGACAGTAACATCACAAAGTTGACGTTAAAATGACACATAAATGAAGTAATGTGATGCTTAGAAGATGCAAAGACAATGCAAAAGTTTTGTATTTTGACACTAATAGACTAAACTATGTCACCAACACGATGTTAAAAAGACTCATAATGACATTATTTTGATGCATAACAACTCTAAATCAATGCAAAAAACATGTTTTTGACATGAACCCGATTCAAAAATGACCTTGTGAGGTTATTTTCCAAAAAAATAGACGCAACTATAATGCAGACCAATCCTAGCATCATAATTTATGTCTCTAAGACAAAGTCTCAAGGATTTCCTGAAAAAATGACTAGAAAAAGGACACAATGATGCAAACATGACACAAATAACAATGCCCTTGTGTGCATTGTATAAACTTAGTTTTTTTCTAAAAAAAATTGCATTGCATTGTGACACTAAAAATGACACTACAACCCCGTATTGTAGTAATGAGAAATGAGTTTCTACTTGTGAAGAGGGGGGGGGTGAGGCAGCAGGTGCTAGCTACAATTTGGAGACCATTTAATATTTCAAGACATCTCTGAGTAGATTCTGGTGAGCAAAGTCCATTAAATGTGTTGAGAGTTTTTTAGTAGAGCCCATTAAATATGTTGAGAGTTTCTGCAAGCAGATTCTAGGTAGTAGATTTGTGTACATATATACACAATTTGTACAATGAAAATATGATGTTACGAAGAACCCATTTGACACCAATATCAACACTAACCTACCTATTTGATGCACTTGAGGCATAAAATGACACTATAATACAATGCATAGAAAGACGATGTAGCTTGTCTCAATACATTTTCATGTGTAACACTTTGTGACATCAAGTGACGCAAACAAGATGCAAAAGATGATGCAAGAGAATAACGTGTGCTAGAGAGAATGTCTCTCAAACAACCTTGATAAGGCATTGTGATACATATATGTGATGCTAAAGCCTTTTATTGTAATAGTGTACATAAGACAAGGGTTTCATGCAACTCAATCATTCTCTTTTAACTTATGGAATTAAAAGTATTATGATTTCTTATTAGTCCCTGCTGAAAGGCCAGGGACTATAGCAATGAGTCACTTGTTGACTTGCTAATAGTTCAATATTTGACTTAAAATTTATTCTCATTTCTAATGTTGAACTTAGGAAAATACGAATAATGATTTTATTCTAATTAAAATAAATAAATAAATAATATTTTTCTTTCATATTATTGGACCTCAACTTTGAGGTCTTATTGCCGCGATGTCGGCAGTAATCTTGGTAACACCACCTGCATTAACTTTGCACTTGTGATCTGTCATAGGTTCACTATGATCTGTCACAAGTTCAATAGGTTTAGCGCCTTTGCTGTCTATTCAGCAGTCTATTCGACACACTTCTGCTGACAGCTCTTCCTTCTTTCTCAACAAGTTTGTTGCAATAAATGCAGCCTTGTTAATTGAGTTCTTCGTGCTCTAGCGACAGTCTGTTGTAAGAAATGTAGTCTTGCTAACTGAGCTCTTTGTACTTTTTGGACAAGTCTGTTGTAGGAAATGAAACCTTGGTAACTAGAGCTCGTTCTCTGCTTCTTCCGCTGTAGAAAGAGAAGACAAAGGTTTATATCTTGCTTTGTTGCACATAAAATCTTCATCGTAGGCATAGTGGTTCAACCTCACACAATTGTGTGCATAGGCATATGCATATTAGGCATGGATTTTAGCACTTTTTTTTTCCGGAAAATGGTCTCCCTTTGCGATTCAGTAGACCAGGGTGTCTTCTATTTCAGAATTTGAGTCATCAAATGGTGTGTCCTATGAAGAAAGTTTCCTTGGTTTTTAATGCG
This sequence comes from Picea mariana, assembly GCA_032191745.1. Taxonomy (NCBI): domain Eukaryota; kingdom Viridiplantae; phylum Streptophyta; class Pinopsida; order Pinales; family Pinaceae; genus Picea; species Picea mariana. The sequence goes on from JASDQU010010232.1 coordinate 84,825, forward strand.
CATCTTACCGCTAGTCGAGCCTCTGTCCTATCCACTATTAAACCAGATGGCCCTCAGCATCAGTTTCTTTCCAATGATTCAAATAACATGTCCAAAGCCTTGGATAAAAATGCCTAGAAAGCATTAGAGGTATAGACGGATTGGAATCCAATTCAAAGGCTAGCAGTTAGGTTTTGAATGCTATTGAAAGCACTTTCATTGTACCTCTAGAGAAAATTCATCCTTTTCCCAAGACAGTCGATCCCCGGGTTCAAATCTCAGGAAATTTCAGACCAGTTAGTGAGTGTCATGTAAAGCACGAATTGCAAGTAGTGGGCCGAATTCCTAAATGTCTGGAAGGAGTTTGTGTACGCAACAGAGTGAATACGAGGTTTGAGCCTTCTTTCGGCCATCATCTCTTTGATGGAGATGGCATGATACACACAGTTGGCTTGAAACAAGGCACGACTAGCTACTGTTGCAGATACATGATGCATCATTTTCTGAAATTTAGACTCACTCGAGTGTTGGAATACATCACTACATGGGATGCCTTGTGTCAGGCCTTGCGAAGGCGTTTTTCTCCTCCACGGTATTTATCTAACCTAATGTGCAGGTGGTTGTCGTTGCATCAAGCTCCAGGGTAGACTATCCGAAAGTTTATTGAAGTATTCACGAAGCACCTTCTCCAACATCAGATCAGAGATCTCAGGACAGCTGAAAACTTTCGGTACATATCGATTATTTAGGAGAGGCTATTACCCCTTTTGATCTTTAGCAGAAAAGATTAACAACAAGTTGTTAAATATTTAGACTTGGAAAAAATAATCACTAATTGATTGAAATGCTTCTAAATATCCCATCAAGGTCCGGGTAGATTTGAACACGCGATAAATTGGTTTCCAAAGAATTTAGTAGAAATTGGATAGATTTAGTTATACCTTACAAATACTTCACATATAATACAATACATAGTTGCAAATAAATTGACGATAAAGTAGCTAGACACTACATATCATACTTCAAACGCAAGTTGGTGGTTACCCTTAAATTTTCTATTCTATTCGGTGAGAGTAGTTGATGACTGATTTTATTGGTTTTGGCATTTCTAAGCGTTGAAGAGTGAAAATTTCTATGGTATAGTCAGGCACAATTTTTTTGGAAGAAACGGACAAAGTTCTAGTAAACCTTTGTAGGCAGGTTACTTAATGGGATCTTGGTTAGTAGGTAAAGCAAGGGTGTTTTATACCGCCATCGGGTTTTAATTCCCCAGAGACACATTTCCTCCCTCGTGGGCTGTCCCTGTTGTGCAAGAGGGTTGTTTCATGCAGTTGGGGTTAGGTGCAAGTCCTAGAGGAATTTGGCAGACTACACACCCCCACCCATGGCTTCTTAGCCAAAGGGATTCCTTGAGAGTGTTGTAACCTGGCTGCATTGTTTTCTAACACTCCCAAAAAGGGAAAGGGCACGCTTGCCGCATAGTGATAATCATAATCATCTGTCCAATAAAAAAACCTTTTTAGGTTGAAAATATATGAGGATTAGAGTATGCGATCGTTTTTGCATAGTTTTGTTGTTAGAGTGAAAAAATGGTTATCCAAATAGTTAATGATACATTAGGTGTGTCAGGCAGATTGTTAGGGCAAGCAATTGTCCATTTAGGCTTAGGTGGAATCGATTTAGTCTAATGATCCCTGCGCTTGAATTCCAGTATTGTACAGTATATCAGAACACTCATTATAATGATCAGTTGATGGAATGAAATCATTGCTCTATTTCACCATCCACATAATCTCGGAGGTTGTCTACCATGTTTAATAGTTCCACTCTCCAAGGATTAGGATTGGTCAATCTGGATATGTTTTGTTTTTGCAATCCCAATGCACCAGAAAGCAATGTGCAAACAGAGCAATGAAGAGCCCAAAAGAAGACATGGAACTAGAAAATTCTAATAGGCTTCAGGTAAGACTTGGGTATATGGCAACATGTGAAATGCAATCTAGTATTTTATTTGTTTCTTTCATTTCCAAGTTTCTTGCGATGTGTGCTTATATCTTAAACGTGGAGAAGTGATGAATATGGAAGAAAAAATGAACTACTAAAAACTGTGAATGCATAACCAATTAATTTGTTATAATTTAGTATGGCTATTAATTTAAACGAAAGAGAAGGGTATAAATATGATTTTATACATGCTTGTACATTAATTTGTACATTAATTTTATACATGCTTGTACATGTGAATGAAAGATGATTTTATAAATGATTTTATCACACTGTTAAAATTATTGTATTAGAGTTGCGTTACTTTAATAAAATCTTTAAAATCTATATAGCTACGTTACTTTAATAAAATGTTTAAAATGATCAGAAAAAAATAGCTTATGCTCAATTAATTCGTAATTTTTAATTCTAGTATCTTCAAAATATTTAAAATGATCAGAAAAAAACACATTATAAATTTATAATTCCTAAATCATAACTTACCATAATAAAGAAACAAGAGGGAAAGAGACAAATGATAAGAAACAACTTAGATCGGGAACCCTAAAAGGATCATGTCAGAGCTAGTTTTTCTACTTTGCAGTGAAGTGGACACAAACCTGCTTTCTTCAAAAGAGTTGTCCAGCTGCCTTCTTCATGAGCTTCAATATAATTTTTGAGGCAAAGATCCTCCTCAGGCCTCCACGAACCTCTCTTCATTCTCATAATCAGAGAGCAAGGAGTCCATCACATTGATTCAGAGCTAGTGTTTTAGTTACCTCTCACATACACGCAAAACGATTTAAATTCGAGAGTGGAGAAGGAGGACAAGGGTTCGACATGCTCGACCAACCATACGTAATATCTATAAAAAGTCTAAACACACACTAGATGTCTATGTATCTGTGATCGCTGGCCTTTCTGAGAGGAATCACATAACAAATGAGGAATTCGAAGGTTTTACCAAAAGACACGAGCAATTTTGTTTTCATATGCCTGCTCACTTGGTTAAGCTTTACGAGGCATTTTTATTTACCAGAATCTAAAAACTTTGCTTGCATAAGCCTTGCAATAATTTGGTTTTATTGGGTGTCTTCTTGCACAGGATTTGTGATAGTATGGTTTAATTGGGTGGATTAATCATTCCATGTGTCTTATGCCATCACGTTGTTAAAAACTATTAATATTTAGTAGGTAAGGAATGGACAGAAATTGGTAGTCTGTGATCTAGCTATCTTCTAGAAATCGTCATGTACACACTGCCAAATCTAGATAAGTCAAAGATATGCAATTATTCACAGAAAAATGAAATAAAAAACTATTATAAATGTAGAGAGGAATGTAGAGAGTGGAAGGGTGGCTTTCACTTTCATTTTGTTGTACTGACAGTAAGTTCGTTAGAGGAGAATTATCCATCAAATTAATAGAAACTATATCTGAGAGTGCTCCATCAGAATGGAGGAAATGAATCTTTACAGGAATCGTTGACACAATGCAAAATGTAAACGAAATAAATTTCTATTCCTGTATCTTAACTTACTGGAAGGTGCAAACACTGACAACTTTCTCCAGTGTTTGTCAGTTCCAGATAGCATTAAAACTTTCTCCATCCAAGGATGGAATGTCCCGCCCTCTGGGAAATAACACTCCAATTTGATCAACCAGATCAACCAATAGTATACTAAATATATAGGTTTAAATTTAGCAAAAAAATAGTAAATAAATAGGTTTAAATTTATCACAAAAATAAGAAAATTCAATATAGTAAATAAATAGATTTAAATTTATCAGAAAAATAAGAAAATTCAATGTGCAATGTGAAATAAATAAATAATGTGTAATGTAAAATAAATAAATAAGTTTAAGTTTATATTTGATTCAACGAATAAATTAATATGCCCATATTAAAGCATGTTATAATATTTATATAATTTTAAAGGTATAATATTTGGATAAATATTAAAGGTATTTCAGCAAAGCTTTCATTGTCTATGGTTGGGAGTTTCTAGGGCATTAGGTTTCAAAGAAGTTAAAGTATCATCACTTTACATCTAGTTTTAATTTTCATGACATAAAGTTTTGTTTTAATTTTCATGACTTAAAGTTGTGTTTTTCAAACACACAGCCACGACTTTTAAATTTAAATTATAATTATTATTATCTTATTTAAATTTTAATAATACTATATGGCAACTTACTTTATTAGTTGGCAGGGACTAAGCTGCCTTGCAGCTCTTGTTTATAAGATGTGACCTTATTATACCAAAGTGACTTTATTATTAAGCACTTATCAACATTATCAAAAGTAACATCCATTAACATCCATTGGTTCCTTATATTTATTTTATCTCTATAATAGCATAGATCCATACCTCATATTTTGTTCCGTACGCTAGCATAGATCCATTTTAACCTTGGATGTTACGAGAGGATCTTGCTTCTCTCGATTTTATTACAAAAATTGTTTCTCTCAATTCTATTACAAAGTTCTTAAAATGATAAAAACGATATTAATTTCTCAAAACTTAATTTCTAAAACAAAAATGAAACTATGACAATCGTGAAACATTACTTAATTTATACATCACTCGAAAGCCTCTTTGCATCAAAATATTCATTTTCCAATAGAAACACAGCTTTTACTACCATCAAATGAACATGAAAATTACAAGCAACTTCCATATGATCTTTGGGAAATCAACTAGGCATTAGAAATAACATATGGAAACAACGCTTATGTCAAACATGATATAAATGGTTGGGATAGGAGAACCTCGAGTAATGACAACGTTGTTTTCTTAATTGTATCCAATAGTTCATTGTTCTTGCAAATAGAATTTTTCATTATGAACCGTTTGTGCAAAGAAATAGAACATACAAAATTAAATATTTACACCTTTCAAGGGAACAATGGATAATGATAGCTCATGGGGACAAAATTATCATTGCATTTATTTATTTAAGCATTGAAACTCATCATCATGATTTTGGACTCTTTGACGTGTAAATTTTTTTTGACGATGGACTTTGCTTTAAAATCCCAAAACGTGTACGCTTAAACAAATCAATGCAATGACAATTTCGTTCTCACATACATTTCTTCCATGGAATGAACAGCATTAATATAATGAAAACTTATTAGACACGCCCCAAGAATTTTAGATGTGGATGAATATACAATTGCAAACATTAAGCAAAAAATGAAATACATGGAATCACTTAATTGTTAAATTTAATCTAATATAGTGATGTTTACTAATATTAATTACAAATGGGTTGTAGGTGTAGGGATCTTTGTTGATTTTGGAGGAAAAACATAATTGTCCTACATTTGGGGCTTGGGAATCTCATCCAATAACCAAATAAAGCATATGAATTGTTATAGGGATTGTGTATGGTAGTGGATGCTTGAATTCAATCTCTAATGGTGGTGGGAGACTCAAGCATAATCATTCAATCGATAAACAATAAATCTCTTCCGGATGACTACAAGCTCGCCTCCATTTTTGGCTTGAGCTCAACAAGAGGTCACCATATTTTTAAAAAATATCCCTTTACCAAGTCTTAAGGGGAAACAACCATCAAGTAGACTCTCTTGCTAATGAGGCCATTGGTTTGAAAATGGGGGAGCTTAGGGATAATGGTTTAATAGTCTCCCAAACCATACATCAATTACTCTCATGCACTCAATGACACTTAATAACAATTTAATCAGCCACATGTCTATTATGTGTCAACCCCCCTACCAATGTGAGACAATAAACATGAAAAGACCCGAGCTCCCCTCGCACATGTTGGGGATCTTGGGGAATTGGGAATTGAATGTTGGAATGTATTATATCCTAAGCGAGGTGGGATTATGGATTCAACACCTAGAACACACAATTGTGGTTTTTAGGTTGGTTCTCCTTAGTGTGGTTGGTTCTTTTGCAATTATGTTTGTTCAGAGTATTTATGGTTCTATGGACTTGCAAATTTTGAGTGTTGGGGGCTCTAGTTCACTATGCTTGATTCATCTAAGTCGTCATAGAAATGTTTCTATCAATTGGGGGGATTGTCACTTTGGTTTTGTTGGTTCTCTATTCATAATTGTAAAGTACATCCACCGCTAATTTGTATCTCTCTACTTCTGATATTATGGTCACTAGTGTCTTTCTTCTAAGTTCTTTATTGGTTTTTTAAAAGAAACCTCTAGTCTAGTGTTGGGCGTTTGTCAACCTGTCAAGTCACGGTTTCTTATTATGGATTGGCCCACAAATTTTAGATTAACACTCATGAATTACAAATATTTGCAAGAAATTTGGAGGATTCTTCGATTTCACAAAGAAATGATTCAAAGCAACATAAATTATATTTTCTTTGTTACCTCTAAATCTCATGATAATAAACAATAGTGCATCTCTCAAATTGAATATATAATGAGCACTCTAGCACTCTAGTTTAGGTAAAACATCAACTTGTCATCCTTGAAGCATAATACAACATGATGAGGAACTTAGTAGTAAATTTACATGAAGATGCACACTCCGGGGATTGAAGGTCAGGGGGGATTGAAGGAGGAGGATACTATGCACTAGTATAGGTCAGGGGGGATTGAAGGAGGAGGATACTATGCACTAGCTTATCGAGGACATGGAGGTTGGGGATCATGAATCGGTACCAACCAAAATAGGCCTATAAGAGGCAACAAGCCATCATATATTTCATTAAGTTAATGTTTTGAAAGTTATTAGCATCTTAGGCATCTATTATAAAATCTATTGTAGCAATAAGTACTAGGAAAATTTGCTAGCAGACATATATAAATTTTATATTTTGTCTTGGACCTATACATCTTGTTTGAAATTATAGGACATTTTATTGTAATAGTGTTGTTTATCTTTGCTACAACTTTTTGATAATATAAATTACCCAGTTTCAATTTTAAAAAATATTAATTGCAACACATATCAAACCCTCCATAGTACAAAGAATAACCAAAAAAAGTGTCATTGACATTTTGACTCTTGTCATAAAATTTGACAGTTTGACTCTTGTCATAAAAGCTACAACTTTGACGTTGTTTTTTTGTAAATCATTCTCTACCTAAATATGAAGAAGAAAAAATGCATACAAACAAAACAAGTACAATTTGTCCTTTGTATACATAAAAACAAAACAAAACAAGTGCAATTTGTCCATTGCAATCATCTTGTAATTTTAATCTAAAAACATAACTTTATACAATGAGGAAAATGATAAATATGTTGAACAATTACATTCATTTTTTTTTGTTTTCTAGTGTGTTCCTGGCTTGCAGAACTAGCCATTGGCTGAGAAATCATGATCCAGGGGCATCTAAACCGTTAAAATCACTAGAGGATTGCACCTGACCTCAGTCACACCAACCCTTAGTTAAGTGGATATTTTAGGTGTTTCCTCGTGACTAGAACAAATTTTGAACTTGGATCATCTTACAAACTAAACCCTTCAAAACCAATTACGCCAATAAAATTTGACTAAACAATCACATTCATTAAATAACACAATATTATTTATTCTATATTAATCAATTATAATGAATATTTAGTTATTCACAAGAATTTCATAAATAACCTTATGAGATTGAAACCATTTGATATCCCTATTCAAATATGGCATGCATAACACAAACAAGTTAGTGTAAAGGACACTTTAGTTAAATATATGATTATTTGTTTGAACCGAATGACACTTACATGTATTCAAACAAGGGTACCTTGTAACCATCCAAATTAGGTTGACTTTTAGCCAAGTTACATATTTTGTGTGATTATAACTTAAACTAACAAACTTAAGGAGTATTCCATCCCTAGAACCTTTTATATATGTTGTTTCCAACACTTAATGTTTCTTAAAAACA
>JASDQU010010233.1:0-11674 GCA_032191745.1 Picea mariana
GCACACCCAACTCATGGGCTTCCTCACCCCACACAGGGGCACACAACGTTCCTTCTCTGTCTCAGAGAGAAACACCACACCCATCTCATGGGCACACCCAACTCATGGGCACACCCAACTCATGAGCTCTCTCTGAGGCTGACTCACTCAGTCAGTGTCCCGGAGGATGTTTCACACAACTGTAATCATCAACATGGACGATAAAATCCAAGTCCTAGAACAACCATTATTTAATACAACAAGTCACTAGATGGGACTATAAAATCTTAGTACTTCACTTGATTGAATCCCTTTACAAGTTATATTACTCAAATCATGTTTACAGAGAGAAGGAGAATGAGTGAAGGAAAAAAAATAACACTAATTTGTAGATCATTCAAGGAAACCAATTGCTTAAAATTATAGAAGTGTAATGATGCAAAAATCCTAAGGATACCCCCATTTTGATACTACAACTTCCTCTTTTATAGATTCTATTTTCCCAAAATGGTGTGTTAGCTAAATCCCATATTTTTAGGGGTGCTAGTTGGGTTGTTAGTTTGATCCTTTAATGCACATCACTAAATTTAGAGAAGCCATATTGGGAGGCAACCCAAACATGGTCACCTATCCACTTTTGAAGTTAGGAGAACTCCCTTCAATTGAAAGGTTGGTGGTCATTTGGTATGAATGGCTACTGAGAGTGGAAGATGGTTAGATATGCTAAAATTGATTGGTTGAGCACCCCCTTTTAAGTTTCATACCCTAAATTATATACAAAGATAAAATTAAATATTGGTTGATCAGGAGTAGTGGTACCTTTGAATATTGTATTTACCCCAAATAGGCTCTGGTAGATCTCCCCATTATTTTGTTGTTGAAACTTGCAATATCCCCTTCTACTCACAACTTCTAACACTCATTTGGATTCTACATTAGAGTGGTAGTTTGAAGGCAAGAAGTCATAGTGTATTTGAAAATTTTTGTTTTCCTCAAGGTCCCTTTATTCTTCACATAATTATTGAAGGCCTTGGTGAAGTACCCATTGAATTCATTTACAAATTGTTTTAATGGAGACACATGGTAGCTTGTGATTGTCTATGAAGATTCGATGGTGAGACCCTTTCTATGAATATTTGGAGGGGTACATGTGTCAATACCTTATTGGTTGTAGAGATATAGATTCCCTAGGGGTGAATATTTAGAAGGGGACACATGGTAGGATCCTGTTAGTTGTGAAGATCCAAATTCCCTAGGGGTGGGGACTATAAAATCCCATTCATCGACCACCCATTATTTAATACAACAAGGCACTAGAGGGGACTATAAAATATCCATACTTGTCCTGATTGAATCCTTTTACAAGTTATATTACTCAGATGATGTTTACATAGAGAATAAGAATGAGAGAAGGAAAAAACATGGCACCAATGTTGTAGATCCTCCAAGAAAACCAACTTCTTAAAATTCTAGAAGTGTAATGATGCAAAACTCCTAATGATACCCCCATTTTACTGATACAAATTCCTCTTTTGTAGATTCTATTTTCCCAAAATGGTGTGTTATCTAAATCCCATATTTTTAAGGGTTCTAGTTGGGTTGTTAGGTTGATCCTTTAATCCACATCATTGGATTTAGAGAAGCCATATTGGAAGGAAACCCAAAAATGGTCACCGATCCACTTTTGAAGTTAAGAAAACTCTCTTCAAGTGCAAGGTTGGTGGTAATTTGGTCCTAATGGTCATTGAGAGTGGAAGATGGTTAGACATGCTAAAATTGACTGTCTGAGCACCCCCTTTTAAGTTTCATACCCCCAATGATATACAAAGGTAAAATTAATTATTGGTTGATTTGGAGGAGTGGTGGTACCTTTGAATGTTTAATTTACCCCAAATAAGTTCTGGTAGATCTCCCCACTAATTTTTTGTTGAAACTTGCAATATACCCTTCTGCTCACAACTTATAGCACTCATTTGGATTCTATAGTAGAGTGGTATTTTGATGGCAAGAAGTCATAATGTATTTGAAATTTTTTATTTTCCTTGAGGTCCCTTTATTCTTCACATAGTTATTGATGGCCTTGGTGAAATATCCATTGTGTTAGCACTAGAAGTCACCTTTGGATTGTGGCAGAGGTAATCCAAGTACCCATCAGTTTGTATGTCACAATGAATAAATTAAAGGGGGGTTGAATGGGTGCAAACTCAAGATGATATCGTTTTAACTCAAAAAACTGGACCAACATGCATAAGCAGGTGAGGTCTTGATTTAACTTCAGTCAGTGAGTTGCAGTAAGGGTGAGTAGGAGGAAGAACTTGAGGAGAAAAATGTAAAGGTTTGCTATAGACATGAGGTCTTCCAACAACCTAAGGAGGAAAAGCATCGAATACAATATCCTCTTGGATCCAAAACTTCAGGAAGCTGAAAATGCTATAACAATATTTCAATCAAACATACATCAAAATACAGTGAAAAAAACTCAACTGGATCCTCCATGCCCGAGTCTTCAGTATCATAAGTAATAGAGATGAAAAGAAAGCCGACTGTCATTAAACAAGAAGTCTCAAATTACAACACATAACCAGAGAACCAGAGGCTTCATTAAAACTTTACAATACAAGAGCCTAGCTACATCATCGACCTTAACAAAATATCAAAACTAACTACTTATACTTAGAATCAACTTGCCACTACCAAGAATGTGACCTGGCAACTACAATCAAATCTTTTCATTTGCGTCTTCTCTGTTAGACTGTATAGGCACTCTTCTGTCAGATGCAAGCTCATATTAGCATTGGATTTGCAAGAAAATTTTCCTAGAGGAGTACCATGGGTTGACGATTTAGTACCCTCGGCCAGACTTTCCATTTATGGAGAAAAACGAGGTTTCAACCACCTCCCCTATTTTCATTAACTACTTTCATTGGGATTAGGATGAGGCCTGACACCCCTGAATTTCCTAGGCGATGCTCATGACTTCTGCGAGTCAATCTGGGCACCTCGAAGCCACACAACTCTTCTTCTATGACCAACATGGGCGCTTTCGGCCTTTGGCATAGATCCTTTCCAAAACTCCATGCAACCTAGGGCTGTGACCATGCGCCCAACTCTTGGGCACTTCGTGATTTTGTGTTTCACGAACTTGCATCACGCTCCATGCGAAAACCCCCGAGTCGCGAAATCGCGACTTCCCGGATCAGGTGCCATGTGCCCCTTTGAATAAGACGGCCCAGATAAATATTGGCACTTAAGCACTTCGACACTTTGGAATTTCAGGACTTGGGAAATTTGCGCATTCCTCACTTGATCTTTCCCGAAACGACTTTCTCCGCAATTTGGATCCAGTGCCACACGTCCTGTTGGATCGAATGACTCCTGCTGATTCGGGTATCGAGAGTTCATATCTTTGACGAACAAATTTAACAACATTATGAAATCCCGATTCTCTCAATTATTATTCACCGTTGATATCTCATAATGAGATCTACAACCCATATTAAATCTTTTCTCGACCTTAGATCTCAGGCCTTTTCCCCAGCATTAAACTTTAGGAAAATTTCAGATTCTGAATACCTATGAACCGTCGATCTGAATTCCACATGGAATCCCAGCTGCTGAAAATTGATTTTTCCTGCTCGCTTGATTTGAGTCCATATTAGACCGCTCTAATTGTTGCGCTTTGTGCTTATGGCTACGGCCTGTGTAAATAAATACTTGGACGATTGGCTGAGGGATCGATAAAGAAAAAGGATCAATGGCAGAGGTAGAAAGGGAAGTGATTAACCTTAGAGAAAACAAAAATCTTGGGAATAAAACTTCTCAGGTAGGAATACACAAAACAAAAGGCTGCTCAAGTGATCGAGGGAAAACATAGAGCAAACTACCAACCGAAAGGGGGAAAAATTAAGATTTGGTTGGCGAAAAGGAGAAAGACATGGCAAAATTACTAACTTAGGTAGAAACCACAAACCCAAAAGACTTTGACAAGGTTGTGTGATAACATTTGGCTCCACAGGGGATGGCATGCTCCCTGTGAGCTTCCAAGAATGTGTAGCTCCGGTGCCTTAACTTTGGGTTATGGAGTCTCTTATTGAAAAAGAAAAACTAAAAAAAAAAAAAAGAGGAGTGGTATTTACAGTGTCGGAACACCGATCACAGCCTAAACAAAACATTTCTTCAAAAAATGCCCATTTACAGGGCCACCAAAAACTTCAGATCCCTCCATATTCTGCAACCTGTAAGTATTATTTGGGAATACCTCAGAGATTTTGAAGGTCCCAATCCACAAGGCCTAAAATTTAACGTGCTTTCCCTTATCCTATTTGGGTGCATCCCATTTGAGTACTAGGTCTCCTAGTTGGAAAGCCTCTTTTCTTACCTTTTTGTCAAAATCTTGCTTGATCTTCTGTTGATGTTCATGTTCTTTGTCCAATATCTACTCCCTAGTCTGGTGCACTTCTACTAGCTGTTGTATTCTTCTGATCATATCATCAGTCTCCCCTTGGTAGTCTTGGAAGAATTTTTCCACTGGCAAGGCGAGCTGAGAAGGAAATATGGCCTCAACTCCATACACAAGATGAAAAGGAGAKACACCAAGAGATCTCTTTGTTTCCACTCTGTCAGCCCACAGAGAAAATTTGAGCTTTGAATCCCATGCTTTCTTGTTGTATTCTAGCAGTCTTTTGATAATTTTTATAAGGCTTTTGTTAGAGGAATCTGCCAGTCCATTTCCTTGGGGGTAATAGGGGGTAGAGTGAATCAATGCAATTCCAAACTGCTCATAAAACATGATCAATGGCTCGACCTTGAAGGATGCAACATTGTTAGTGATGATTCTGTTTGGACAACCAAACCTTGCCATAATATTTTCAAGGAAACCAATGACTACCTTGTGAGAAGAACTCCTTATGGGGATGGCTTCTATCCATTTGGTAAAGTAATCAGTGGTAGTCAAGATCCACTTGTGTTGTCCACTTGAAGCAGGATGAATTTCCCCAATAAAATCTAGGCCCCATTGCTGAAAGGGTTTTGAAGCTACCACATGCTTCAATGGAAAGGACTTGAGATGCAATTTTTCAGAGAATTTATGACACTTAACACATGCCCTGATCTTTGCACAGACATCGGTGAACAGGCTGGGCCAGAAGTACCCAGCCCTGAGAATTTTATAGGTTGTAGTTCTCTAGAAATGATGTCCCCCACATAGGCTGTCATGAAAATCAAACATAATCTTTTGGGCCTCTTGTGGGTCTAAACATATCAAAAGCACTCCCAGAGGGTATTTCCAGTATAAGACCTGATCAATAAGGAAATATTTGATTTCTTTGATCTTTAGAGATCTTGTCTTTCTTTTCCCCATTCCATCGAGAGGTTGTAAATTTTGCAGAAAAAATATAATATCTTTGTACCAGATGCATTCTTCCAATGGAGGGCTGTCCTGAGAACTTTTACTAGACAACTCAGCTGACTGATTTTTTGAGCAAGTGTTGATGAAGTTAACCCCCAAATATTTTCAATTAGACTGAGCCAGTAACTTGGCTAAACCTTGGCCTTTAATTAATTTGGTGGGCTTTATTTCAAGATCAAATTCGAGGATTTTGGAAATCCACTTGCTCCTTCTTCCGTCTATGTCAGGCTGAATGAGAATTTCCTTCACAGAAGATGAAGGAACATATGCAATGATCTTTGAATGCAGAACATAGACTCTAAAATATTTGAGAGATTTCACCAAAGCATAGGCCCGCTTCTCCATGATATCATACTTTATCTCTGCATCTCTTAGTGCCCTACTGAAAAAGGCAATGGGTTGCTATAACCCTTCGGGATTCTTTTGCAATAAAACAACTACTAATGTGTCAAATGAAGCAAAGGAAAAAATTACAAAATCCTTGGAATAATCAGGGCTGATTAGCATAGGTGCCTCAGTCAATGACTTCTTGATTTGGTTGAAATAATCTTTGGACTCAACAATCCATTTTACTTCATTCCCCTTCCTGAGCATAGTTGTAATATGATTTACCAATTCAGTAAAATTTGAAACAAACCTTCTTAAAAAATTAATTTTTCCTAAGAATGATTGGACTTCCTTCTTGGATCTGGGAAGTGACAAGGTTTGGATCGCTTCTACCATGCTTGAATCAATTCTGACTCCCTCAACTGATACTATATGCCCCAACAAATTTCCCTCTTGCATGGAAAATAAATACTTCTTGGGATTTAGGGAGAGACCAAATTTTCTGCATTTTGAGAAGACCCTCCTTAAATGTTGTCAGTGTTCTTTATTAGACTTGGAAAAAACTATTATGTCATCCAGATAGATGACCACAAATTTGTCCCTTTGTCCTATAAAGGCTATGTCCATGGCATGCTGAAAGGTTGCTCCTACGTTCATTAATCAAAAGGGCATTTTGGAATACATGAATGTTCCCCAAGGAGTGATGAAGGCTGTCTTTTCTCTGTCTTTAGGCATGACAAAGATCTGATTGTATCTAGAAAATACATCAATCATGGAAACCTTGGATGCACCTGTCACCCTCTGCAATATGTGTTCCATATTTCGCAATGGGTAATTGTCCTTTTTAGTGCTTCTATTCAGGTTCCTGAAATCGACACAGAGGCTGATTTCCCCATTCTTCTTCCTTACTGGGACCAGGTTGGCTACCCATTCATAATATCTCAAAGGGACAATGATTTGGGCATCCAACAACTTCTTTACCTCCCTTTCCATCATAGGCAACAACATGGGGTTTATTTGTCTTAACTTCTGCCTAAATGGTTTGGCCTCCTCTTTCAATGGGATCTTATGCTCAATGACACTTGTGTCGTATGTTATGAGGTCTTCATAGGTCCAAGAAAACACATCAACGAATTCTCTTAATAGCTCAGTATACTCATCCCCTTTCTCCCTCAACAAGCTGCTTGACAACTTGACAAATTTTGGATCCTTCTCTGTGTCGATATTGCACTCAGCTACATCAGCATCCTCAGTTTCACCTTTACCCTTCACCGCTACATAATTCCTATCAAAAATCCTTTCCAAAGGGACCAGTCCCTTTGGAATATGATTTTTGGGCAATTGGACAATATGATGATTAGCAATTTTTTTCAGAAAAAACTCCAACATGAGGATTAATTTCAGAGTCGTGATCTTGATCAATGTGTAATGTAGAAAACTCATCAACATTCTCTAGGAATCTTTTGATCTCAATATCATCCTCAAACAATTTCCAATTCTTGACATTGTCAGGTATAGAGGGTCTATATTTCACTTCTACCTCATACCTGAGTTTAGGTGGTAGAGGGAATCTGAACTTACTCGCTGAAACAACCAGAGAATCGGCCATGGAATTCTCTTCTCTTGGAACAAATGAAATATTGAAAGCTAAGAAAAAACTATCAACTATATCCCACACTTCATTTCTATAACTTCTCAGCTGAGGGTGCTTGGCTTGATAAATATTTTTGATTTGATGGACAATTAACTCAGAATCCCCAAACACTGATATCTCTTCAATCCCCATGTCTTTTGCATCCCTCAAACCCAAAACAAGAGCTTCATATTCTGTCACATTATTGGTAGTTTCAAATTATAACTTGCAGGACAGAGATACAATTTCCTGTAATGGTGAAACAAAGACCACTCCGACACCAACACCTTCCTTAGAAGAGGATCCATCAAATTTTTTTTTCCAAACAAAGGTGATTGGAGGAGTAGTTTCAAAAGAAGTAATGGACTTCTTTCTAATTTCAAGAGGAAGTTTAGGAGCATCAATGAGTTACAATAAGCTGGATCCCAAATTAGTATCAAGTGCAAAAATAGGATGGTTGGTGGGGTCTTTTTGGCACTAATAATGTAGGTCAATTGAGCTTCTCTTTAGAGTCTTCTATGTTCCCCCCCAAACACAGGAATGGTAACATATGTGAGGTCCTTCTGCAATGTTCCCCCAAGTCGTTTTATCCAAGATCTTGACAAGAGCATGCCAAACTTAGGGGGAACGTCAACCACTATGATATCCATGACCACACTTTTCATGGGAAACTGAAACAAGGTCACAACCATATCTTTGATGACCCCAAGACACTGCACTTTACTTGAATCAAAAGAATACAAATCATGATAAGTTTTTTTGATTTCTAATCCAAGTTCTTCCATGGCAGTTTTGGGCATGAGATTATGAGATGCCCCTGAGTCCATCAAACAATTATGCAACACCTTGTCATGTATGTTTAGTGAGGTGTAGAAGGGAGGGGATGAATCCTCTCTATATTCTATTATAGGACCTAAGATGAATGATGGATTTTTGTCTTGGAGATTTACTGAATCTGAGGAGTGAGATGAAGACTCGGACTGCAACAACCTAGAGAGGGATTTTTTAAAATCTTTATGCTTGATCAGTTATGAAAGGGGCATAGGAATCCTAATTTTTTGAATTTCATGCTCAAAGTTAAAAAAGGAGGGGGGCTTCAGAATCTCCTTCACTTCTGGGACATGACCTTTGGCTATTGGTGAGGGGTTCTGNAATCTGAGGAGTGAGATGAAGACTCGGACTGCAACAACCTAGAGAGGGATTTTTTAAAATCTTTATGCTTGATCAGTTATGAAAGGGGCATAGGAATCCTAATTTTTTGAATTTCATGCTCAAAGTTAAAAAAGGAGGGGGGCTTCAGAATCTCCCTCACTTCTGGGACAAGACCTTTGGCTATTGGTGAGGGGTTCTGCGTTTTCTTTTCCTTGTTGTTGTTCACTGCATCTTTGGTAGGCTTCTCTACTTTGGAAGGATGATTAGGGATGCCATACTTCCCTTCTTTCTTCTTAGAATCGAGTTTATATTTATTTGGACTACTATTGGTCTTCTCTCCTTTTCTCATCTCATTTATTTGGCCGTCGATGAGGGAGTCCTCGTATGCGGATTGGGTTAAATGGGGAAATGGGGAGGTATCTCCAAGGCAATGGATTTCAGGATCAAGCTCTTCTTCCTCCCTTTCCTCATCAATAACGAGGTTATTTTGGAGAGGGACTTGGATTTTCTGATCATCCCTATCTTTGTTTCGAGGCTCTCTTGGGAGTATTTGAGGGGTATAATTTGTTCTTCTGAAGTTACCTCTGTTATCAATATTTTGGGTACTCTTATGACTTTGCTTCCCTTCGAACTTCATATTCTCCATTTCTGCAAAAAGAGATTTTACCAACTTGGTAAATTTGTCTACTTGGGGTTGGGATGCAGAGGAACCAGAGGTTGAGGCTTCATATCTTCCCCTTCCTCTGTCTCTGTCATCTTTATTCCTAAGTCTGTCAATTGCCAATATGTTGGACTCTACTTCTGGGGTTGCATCTTGTATATGAGCCAAAGAATTAGCTCTTATCTCTCTCAACAGGAGGCATAAATTAGGGTCGAAAGCACTAGCATAAGTAATTTTGGCAGAGGCTTCTGTAGGATTTATCTCAACAGGGATCTTGTTATACATTTTGTTGAATCTTTTGGAGAAATCAGAGATAGACTCTCCCTCTTTTATCTTTAGGGATCTGAACTCTATGATATAATACATAAAGTCTTTTTTATCCCCCCATTGTCTCAAAAAAACATTGTCTAAAGCCTCAATCCCAACAATAGATCCATGGGTCAATCCCTTAAACCATTTCCTAACATCACCATCAAGGCTTTGGACAAAGACTCTCATCCACACGTCCTCATTTTCAATGTTTGGATTGTTTGCATAACTGTAGAAGGGATCAAGGTGTTCTTCAACAGTTATGTCTTCTTCTCCTGTGAATTTGGGCATGTATTTTGGGTAATCTCCAGCAGGGTGAGAATTCATTGGTTGAGGTAAGATTAGAGGGGCATATGTAGCAACCACTATGGCATCCATTCTGTTCCTAGGAGGATTAGCGCCCTCCATAAGGATGATAGCTGGAGGCGAACCAGGAGGAGATGAATCTTGAACAAGGGATATTGGAATTGAGCTTCCGGGAAGAAAGGGAAACAACAAAGTATTTGGAGGAAAATCTACAGGGCTTGATGGAACCGAGATTTGGATTTCTATAAATGCAATGAATCTAACAGGGGGAGGAGTGGTAAAACCTGAAGTGGGAAAATATTCTGAGGTCCTAGGTTTAAACCATGGCACAACTTCAGGGGAGATAGGAGTGACAAGGCTTCCTCCCTCCAATCCCAGACCAAGAGGGGAGAAATCAACAGGAACACTCCCAAACATTAAACTTCAGGAAACTCCAGTATCTAGTATAACAGGAAAATAATAAGTAGATATTGGAGTTTCTAAAGGAGGATGGTGAAAATCATCAGAAATACCTGGTTCAGCAGTGAAAGTACCTTCCTGAGGGGTCTTTTGTCTTCTGAAAATTTTCTCCGAGTCAGTTTTAGGTGTTTCTAGAGCCAGCTGTGGGGTAGACCTCATGTGTCTGCCTCTGAAAGCCACAATTGAAACAAAGTATTCGCATAAATGGAGTCTCCATGTGCACAGTTGCAATCTTCAATGTATTGAGTTATGATGCACCTTAGAATCAGTAAGCTTTTTCATTCTATCCTAGGGAAAATCTTCAATTCGTCCCCGACAACGACGCCACAAATGTTAGCACTAAAAGTCACCTCTGGATTGAGATAGAGGTAAGCCCAGTACCCATCAGTTTGTGTGTCACAATGAATAAATTAAAGGGGGGTTAATGGGCACAAACTCAAGATGATATCGTTTTAACTCAGAAAATTGGAACAACATGCATAAGCAGGTGAGGTCTTGATTTAAATTCAGTCAGGGAGTTGTAGTAAATGTGAGTAGGATGAAGAAATTGAGGAGACAAATGTAAAGGTATGTTATAGACATCAGGTATTCCAACAACCTAAGGAGGAAAAGCTTCGAATACAATATCCTCTTGGATCCAAAAATTCAGGAAGCTGAAAACGCTATAACAATACTACAATCAAACATACATCACAATACAATTACAACAACTCGACTCGATCCTCCATGCCCGAGTCTTCAGTATCAGAAGCAATAGAGATGAAAAGAAAGCTGATTGTCATTAAACAAGAAGTCTCAAATTACAACACATAACTAGAGAACCATAGGCTTCATTAAAACTTTACAATACAGGAGCCTAGCTCAACCATTGACCTTAACAAAATATCAAAACTAACTATTTATACTTAGAATCAACTTGCCACTACCAAGAATGTGACCTGGCCACTACAATCAAATATTTGCATCTGTGTCTTCTATGTCAGACTGTGTAGGCACTCTTCTGTCAGACGCAAGCTCAGATCAGCATGGGCTTTGCAGGAAAATTTTCCCACATGAGTACCACGAGCTGACATCTCAGTACCCTCGGCCAGATATTCCATTTATGGAGTGAAATGAGGTTTCAACCACCTCCCCCATTTTCATTAACTACTTTCATTGGGATCGGGATGAGGCCCGACACCCCTAAATGTCCCAGGCAATGCTCACAACTTCTGCGAGTCAATCCGGGTGCCTCGAAGGCACGCAACTCTTATTTTGTGACCAACATGGATGCTTTCAGTCTTTGGCGTAGCTCCTTTCCATATCTCCATGCAACCTCGGGTTGTGACCATGGGCCCAACTCTTGGGCGCTTCGTGATTTCACGTTTTGCGAACTTGCATCATGCTCCATGCGAAAATTCACGATTCACGAAATCACGACTTCTCGGATCAGGTGCCACAC
>JASDQU010010233.1:15146-27850 GCA_032191745.1 Picea mariana
GCTCAAAGTTAAAAAAGGAGGGGGGCTTCAGAATCTCCTTCACTTCTGGGACATGACCTTTGGCTATTGGTGAGGGGTTCTGCGTTTTCTTTTCCTTGTTGTCGTTCACTGCATCTTTGGTAGGCTTCTCTACTTTGGAAGGATGATTAGGGATGCCATACTTCCCTTCTTTCTTCTTAGACCCGAGTTTATATTTATTTGGACTACTATTGGTCTTCTCTCCTTTTCTCATCTCATTTATTTTGCCGTCGATGAGGGAGTCCTCGTATGCGAATTGGGTTAAATGGGGAAATGGGGAGGTATCTCCAAGGCAATGGATTTTAGGATCAAGCTCTTCTTCCTCCCTTTCCTCATCAACAACGAGGTTATTTTGGAGAGGGACTTGGATTTTCTGATCATCCCTATCTCTGTTTCGAGGCTCCTTTGGGAGTATTTGAGGGGTATACTTTGGTCTTCTAAAGTTACCTCTGTTATCAATATTTTGGGTACTCTTATGACTTTGCTTCCCTTTGAACTTCATATTCTCCATTTTTGCAAAAAGAGATTTTACCAACTTGGTAAATTTGTCTACTTGGGGTTGGGATGCAGAGGAACCAGAGGTTAAGGCTTCATATATTCCCCTTCTATTGTCTCTGTCATCTTTATTCCTAAGTCTGTCAATTGCCAATATGTTGGACTCTACTTCTGGGGCTGCATCTTGTATATGAGCCAAAGAATTAGCTCTTATCTCTTTCAACAAGAGGCATAAATTAGGGTCAAAAGCACTAGCATAAGTAATTTTGGCAGAGGCTTCTGTAGGATTTATCTCAACAGGGATCTTGTTATACATTTTGTTGAAAATTTTGGAGAAATCAGAGATAGACTCTCCCTCTTTTATCTTTAGGGACCCGAGCTCTGTGATATAATACATAAAGTCTTTTTTATCCCCCCATTGTCTCAAAAAAACATCATCTAAAGCCTCAATCCCAACAATAGATCCATGGGTCAATCCCTTAAACCATTTCCTAACATCACCATCAAGGCTTTGGACAAAGACTCTCATCCACATGTCCTCATTTTCAATGTTTGGATTGTCTGCATAACTGTAGAAGGGAGCAAGGTGTTCTTCAACAGTTATGTCTTCTTCTTCTGTGAATTTGGGCATGTATTTTAGGTAATATCCAGCAGGGTGAGAATTCATTGGTTGAGGTAAGATTAGAGGGGCATATGTAGCAACCACTATGGCATCCATTCTGTTCCTAGGAGGATTAGCGCCCTCCATAGGGATGATAGCTGGAGGAGAACCAGGAGGAGATGAAGCTTGAACAAGGGATATTGGAATTGAGCTTCCGAGAAGAAAGGGAAACAACAGAGTATTTGGAGGAAAATCTACAAGGCTTGATGGAACTGAGATTTGGATTTCTATAAATGAAACGAATCTAACAGGGGGAGGAGTGGTAAAACCTGAAGTGGGAAAATATTCTGAGGTCCTAGGTTTAAACCATGGCACAACTTCAGGGGAGATAGGAGTGACAAGGCTTCCTCTCTCCAATCCCAAACCAGGAGGGGAGAAATCAACAGGAACACTCCCAAACATTAAACTTCAGGAAACTCCGGTATCTAGTATAACAGGAAAATAATAAGTAGATATTGGAGTTTCTAAAGGAGGATGGTGAAAATCATCAGAAATAACTGGTTCAGCAGTGAAAGTACCTTCCTGAGGGGTCTTTTGTCTTCTGAAAATGTTCTCCGAGTCAGTTTTAGGTGTTTCTAGAGCCAGCTGTGGGGTATACCTCATGTGTCTGCCTCTGAAAACCACAATTGAAACAACATATTCACATAAATGGAGTCTCCATGTGCACAGTTGCAATCTTCAATGTATTGAGTTCTGATGCACCTTTAGAATTAGTAAGCTTTTTCATTCTATCCTAGGGAAAATCTTCAATTCATCCCCGACAACAACGCCACAAATGTTAGCACTAGAAGTCACCTCTGGATTGCGATAGAGGTAATCCCAGTACACATCATTTTGTGTGTCACAATGAATAAATTATAGGGGGGTTAATGGGCACAAACTCAAGATGATATCGTTTTAACTCAGAAAACTAGAACAACATGCATAAGCAGGTGAGGTCTTGATTTAAATTCAGTCAGGGAGTTGTAGTAAATGTGAGTAGGATGAAGAATTTGAGGAGACAAATGTAAAGGTATGTTATAGACATCAGGTATTCCAACAACCTGAGGAGGAAAAGCTTCGAATACAATATCCTCTTGGATCCAAAACTTCAGGAATCTGAAAATGCTATAACAATACTGCAATCAAACATACATCACAATACAATTACAACAACTTGACTGGATCCTCCATGCTCGAGTCTTCAGTATCAGAAGCAATAAAGATGAAAAGAAAGCTGACTGTCATTAAACAATAAGTCTCAAATTACAACACATAACCAGAGAACCATAGGCTTCATTAAAACTTTACAATATGGGAGCCTAGCTCAACCATTGACCTTAACAAAATATCAAAACTAACTATTTATACTTAGAATCAACTTGCCACTACCAAGAATGTGACCTGGCCACTACAATCAAATATTTGCATCTGCGTCTTCTATGTCAGACTGTGTAGGCACTCTTCTGTCAGACGCAAGCTCAGATCAGCATGGGCTTTGCAGGAAAATTTTCCCACAGGAGTACCACGAGCTGACATCTCAGTCCCCTCGGCCAGATATTCCATTTATGGAGTGAAATGAGGTTTCAACCACCTCCCCCATTTTCATTAACTACTTTCATTGGGATCGGGATGAGGCCTGACACCCCTAAATGTCTCAGGCGATGCTCATGGCTTCTGCGAGTCAATCCGGGTGCATCGAAGGCATGCAACTCTTATTTTGTGACCAACATGGATGCTTTCGGTCTTTGGCATAGCTCCTTTCCATATCTCCATGCAACCTAGGGTTGTGACCATGGGCCCAACTCTTGGGCGCTTTGTGATTTCACGTTTTGGGAACTTGCGTCATGCTCCATGCGAAAACCTGCGAGTCACGAAATCACGACTTCTCGGATCAGGTGCCACACACCCCTTTGAATCGGACGAACCAGATAAATATCGACACTTCAACACTTTGACACTTTATAATTTTAGGACTTGGGAAATTTGCACATTCCTTACTTGAGCTTTCCCGAAATGACTTTCTCTACAGTTCGGATCTGGTGCCACGTGTCCTGCTGGATCGAACGAATCCTGCTGATTTCAGGTTTCGAGAGTTCGGATCTTTGACGAACATCTTTAACAAAGTTATGAACTCCCAATTCTTGCGATTATTATTCACTGTTGATCTCTCATAATGAGATATATGGCCCAGATTAAATCTTTGCTTGACCTTAGATGGGGCCTTTGCCTCGGCATTAAACTTTGGGAAAATTTCAGATTCTGAATACCCGTGAACTGTCGATCTGAACACCACCTAGAATCCTAGCCACTGAAAAATGATTTTTCCCACTCGCTTTATTTGAGTCCATATTAGACCGCTCTAAGTGTTTCACTTTGTGCTTATGGCTGTGGCCTGTGTAAATAAATACTTGGACAACTGGATGAGGGCTCGATAAAGCAAAAGGATTAGTGACAGAGGTAGAAATGGAAGTGATTAACCTTAGACAAAACAAAAATATTGGGGCCGAGACTTCTCAGGTATGACTACACAAAACAAAAGGTTGCTCAAACAATCGAGGGAAAACACAGAGAAAACTACCAGCCTAAAGGGGGAAAAATTAAGATTTGGTCGGTGTAAAGGAGAAAGATAGGGAAAAATTACTAACTTAGGTAGAAACCACAAACCCACAAGACTCTAACAAGGTTGTGTGATAACACATTGAAGCCCTTTACAAATTTTTTTAATAGGGACACATGGTAGCTTGTGATTGGCTATGAAGGTTCGATGGTGAGACCATTTCTATGAATATTTGGTGGGGTACATGTGTCAATATATTATTGGTTGTAGAGATATAGATTCCCTAGGGGTGAATATTTAGAAGGGGACATGTGGTAGTCTCTTATTAGATGTGAAGATCCAAATTCTCTAGGAATGAATATTTGGAGGGTGTCATGTGGCCGAATCTTATTAATTGTGAAGATATGAATTCCATGGGGGTGAATCTTCCATCAATTTAATGTGAGCCTTCAATATAGATCAACTAGTGGAACATCCATTGCAAATATTTCTTAACCATGTTGCTATATTTTACAATAGAGGAGGAAACCCTACTAATAATTTCTTGGCCATTCATCTTGGATGAAAAGGAAAATTTGAGTCATTCATAGGTCCTTAAGACCTTTCCTTTTAATTCCTCCAAATCTCCCACAAACGAATCTAGACTTTTGAACTAGTTTTGCGGGAGGAAATTCAACCATAGATCTACCTTATGTGGGGGGGAACCTTAATCATTGATATATCATGTCAAGGGAAATATCAACTATTCACAAAAATATTAATTTTTTCAAGGCATCCTTGCTTAACCTCTTGCAAGAGGTCATAAACCATTTATATAATTAAGTGGAAGAAATATTATCCGTTGATATACCTCTCATGGGAGCTACCTAAGCTATTGATATTATCTTGTAGGGAGAGTCTGGGCCATTCACATCACTATGGATTTTTGGCCCTTCCCTTTCCATGACCTCTTGCATATGAAACAAAACAAATGATCTATCTTATAAGGGGAAAGATTGGTCATTCATGGTGATTCAATGATACCTTAATCCACTAACAATCCTGACCCTATGAGTGATTCTAGACCATAGACTCATTCTCAAATAAAATATCTATCATTCATGGTACATTGAAAAGTCGGGCCCCTCTTTTACCTAATATCCTATGAGAAATTTGAGTTGTCTATCTTGATTTGCAAGAATATTCTTGGCCATTCATGGCACTTTTCGTTTTTTAACCTTGTAACACACCCGACCCCTAAATACCCTTTCTAGGGATGGGGCATCAAAATTTTTTCTACCCTAATCACCTCAATTCCTTTGCCCGAGGTCTTCATCCTCTTGTACTCGCCCGTATTTTTCTAACAACTGCTACTAGGCTCTAATTCGACCTCTGGTTTGCAAGTTATGGCCTTTCGAAGTTCCTCAGGATTTATTACTTGAGGGCCACATGGTGCCCATGTGAGTCGAAATCGTTCGTACCATATCCAGGTTCCTACCTCCTGTAGGGAAGGTCCATCCACTGTCCAATCCAACAACGAAACTTGATCCTCATATAACACACATGCTAGAGGGAAATTCAGTGTTCGACACTGAACACTCCTTTTCCTTTCTACACGCATGTCCTTCGGAGTCCTGAATTCCCCTTAAGGAGATCGAGATATCACCACGTGTCTCTGGCCTTTGGGCCTTTCGGCTTACCCTCGACACTGCATTCCAAACCTTCGGAGTCTAGAAGTCCCAGACTCCTGAAGGTTCCACCATCGCACGTGGTGATGCACTAGATGTAGAGGCAATTATAGGTGGGTCACGCAAACTCTTCCTGCCAAATGGACCAAGAAAGTAAGTGCTTGGTATGACATGCGACAAGGAAGAGATGACACATGGCCCCTATAGTGGGTGACACATTTCACGTTTGAATGGGAACACAGGGTCTGTGAACCACATGAATCCATATGACAGGTGGCACATTAAACATGGTTCCACGTCACCCAGGGTGATGTTAACATGCCACATCACCTCATAATGGTATCCTTCCAAGCCCTTTGGTATCACGGTTAAGGTGTGTCCACGTAACCCCTGTATCGATGGCCTCTGTTGCTTCATAACTTCGGCATTAGGGGGATTTGTGGTGTGACTTCCTCCTTACTCCCAGAGTGGTCAGTAGCGGGCTGACCATAGTCTAGTTTTAATGGTCAGGGGAGATCCCAAAGGGTCCCTAGCTCTATGGTCCTCGTCACTTTGCAGCTCCAGACTTCGGGGGTTACGACATTATGGCCTCTCCACTCTCCCGAAGCAGGACTTCGCTGAAGTACCATACGCGAGTCCCTCCAATGGTTGATCGAATGGTTAAGAGGGGATCTTAATAGAATCTCTTGATCCATGACTCTCAACACTTCATAACTTCAACGCTTGAGGATTTTTATGCTATAGCATCTCCATCCTCCCAAAGTAGGAATTCACCGAAGTACTATACACGGGTCCCTCCACTAGTTGATTGAATGGTTAAAAGAGGCTCTTAACAGAATCCCCCGATCCACGACTCTCAACACTTTGTAACTTCATCGTTCGGGGAGTTTTATGCTATAGCATCTCCATCCTCCTGAAGTAGGACTTTGTCCAAATTTCCTTAGCATAAATCCAAATGCCAAGGGGCCTCCCAAATACCATCGAATCGGTGGCTCACGTTACTTTGCAAGGGGTAAATGGATCAACGTTTAACTGTGGGGCAGGTCTATCTGCCATGGTTAGGGAGACTACTGGGAATCAGTCAACCTTATGGATAATTGTAACCACTAGTTGGCTTTGGCCAATTTACAAATGGTAAGGTCAAAAATACTCTGGAGCTCTAAACTCTCGGAGTTCTGAAGACAGAAAGGCTCAGCTCCTTTCAGGCCTAGCACATGGTTTTTAGACCTTAGTCACATGGGTCCTTTGAAAAATATCGTGGGATATATGCTAATTCCTTTAGCCATAAATGGGTTAAGGACATTGGCATGAGTCCTCGATCAAATAGGTGAAGGGTTTGAAGGAGGTTCCCTACTTCCATAGGGTTTGAACTTGGTATTACCACAAAGGTATATTCTATAGGTCGACAGGACTTAAGCATTCCAATTAGTCCTACATCTACTCTCTTGTGGACTCACATCCCAAACTCTATAGCCACTAAGCTGAGGTAAACAGAAGGCCACTCAAAGCATGGGTTCACAGGCAAACAATACACATTTCTACCTTAATCATTCAACACGGAACTCATTCATAAACATATATGTATTAAATCACCATTTCCATTTCAACACACAGAGTATGAAAATAATTATCAGAGAACCAGAGTTCATGAAGCGACTACTAAAAGGGGTGCTTGTTTCCACCCAACCATAGGCACAACCACTCCCAAATAGATTACTGTTGGCCACCTCCGAGCTAGACAATGATTCTCTAAGAGAGACTCTTTCTTCTTGCTCAACAATAGTTAGGGATGGAGGTTACTCTCCTCCTCCCACGGGATCTTGGCAGCCAACTTTATCTGTATGAAGCAAGGAGGTCTACATGAGTACTTCCAAAATCACTCTCTAGCCTAATTTATCATCTTGGAACAAAAACCATGCCAACAACTTCTTGTGCCTAGAACGAGCTTATTTCTCAGTGCTTCCTTGAACCAGAGAGCTACAAAAACTCATTTCTCTTCTAGAGATTGGTCTTTCGACTCTGCTCTCTCGCGTAGATTTTCCTCTTCCCAAGAATTACCTCTTTTATTTCCTCCCTCAACAAGGTTGTGTGGGTATGAATCCTAGCTCATAGTTAGGTCTAAAATTCTTGTTGATGGGTACTCTACCCCATCTCCTCATTAACTCTTGAGGNAAAGCATGGGTTCACAGACAAACAATACACATTTCTACCTTAATCATTCAACACAGAACTCATTCATAAACATATATGTATTAAATCACCATTTCCATTTCAACACACAGAGTATGAAAATAATTATTAGAGAACCAGAGTTCATGAAGCGACTAATGAAAGGGGTGCTTATTTCCACCCAACCATAGGCACAACCACTCCCAAATAGATTACTGTTGGCCACCTGCAAGCTAGACAATGATTCTCTAAGAGAGACTCTTTCTTCTTGCTCAACAATAGTCAGGGATGGAGGTTACTCTCCTCCTCCCACGGGATCTTGGCAGCCAACTTTATCTGTACGAAGCAAGGAGGTCTACATGAGTACTTCCAAAATCACTCTCCAGCCTCATTTATCATCTTGGAACAAAAACCATGCCAACAACTTCTTGTGCCTAGAACGAGCTTATTTCTCAGTGCTTCCTCGAACTAGAGAGCTACAAAAACTCATTTCTCTTCTCGAGATTGGTCTTTCGACTCTACTCTCTCGCGTAGATTTTCCTCTTCCCAAGAATTACCTCTTTTCTTTCCTCCCTCAACAAGGTTGTGTGGGTATGAATCCTAGCTCGTAGTTAGGTCTAAAATTCTTGTTGATGGGTACTCTACCCCATCTCCTCATTAACTCTTGAGGAGGACTCTTCCAACTACCAATCTGACTGGCAATTCATTTATGGGTCAGAGGACTGTTCTGAGTCTGAGTCATTAAATATAGTAAGGTACTAGTTTGGTGGGGGGGTCATCTCCACCATTTTTGGTTTCCATCAACATATCTCTCATCGCATCCATGGTATATCTTGGAAACCCACCCCCCTTTCAGAATTATGAAACACCTTTCCATTTCCTATTAATAACATAAAATACATACATTGAATTTTTATAAAAAAAAGGTTCATCAAATCAAACATTCATAGACATCTAGTCTCCCATAGTCTCTTATATAGTTGTAGTTATATTTACAAACTAGGGGAAACATGGGTATTACAATCCCCTCCCCCTTAAAGGCACATTGTCCTTGACGTTCTATCTTCCAATGTGTTATGTATGTACAAACCTAAACAAAAATTGGTATGCCTGTTTCATGGCATCTTCCATTTCCCACGTAGCCTCATCTAGGCCAAAGTGTTTCCACTGCACCTTGACCTTTGCAATGGTTATGTTCCTAAGTGGGGTTTCCTTNGTTATGTATGTACAAACCTAAACAAAAATTTGTATGCCTGTTTCATGGCATCTTCCATTTCCCACGTAGCCTCATCTGGGCCAAAGTGTTTCCACTGCACCTTGACCTTTGCAATGGTTATGTTCCTAAGTGGGGTTTCCTTCTTGTCTATTATGTATTGAGGTTATGGTAGGAATTCTCCCTCTAGTTCCACCTGAATCATAGACCAATCAATTATATGATTAGAATCATGTACATATTTCTTCAATAATGAAACATGGAAAACATTATATTCCTTCACTGTGGGAGGAAGTGCTAATATATATAATATCGGTCCAACTCTATCCAAAATTTCAAAGGGTCCACAATACCAAGGTGCTAGCTTGGCACAATCTCCCATTCTCAAGGAGGTTTTTCTAGATCTAACTCTGAGATACACATGATCCCCTGTTTTGAACTCTCTAGGAGTCCTCTTTCGATCTACATAGCTTTTCTGTCTATCTCGAGCTATTTTTAGATTCTTCTTTATCTGAATTACTTGTTGTTCCATTTCTTTCATCATGTCTATCCCGATTGTAATTCTATCTACTGGGTTATCCCATCTGATTGGAATCTTGCATTGTCTACCATAGAGGGCCTCAAAAGGGCTCATCTTCAATGACTCTTGATAGCCATTTTTGTAGGCAAAATATACCAGTGGTAGGTAGTTTTTCCACTTCTTAGGCTAATGCATTGCATGCATTCTTAACATATCCTCTAAAACTTGGTTTACCTTCTCTGTCTGTCCATAAGTTTGAGGGTGATAGGCTGTGCTAAATAACAATTTAGTTTCAAAACCAGCAAATAGAGATTTCTAGAAATTTGAAGTGAATTTCATATCTCTATCAGAAATTATCTCCTTAGGCATGACATGCAGCCTAAATATTTATTTCATGAAAATATTGGAAATTTCTATTGCCTTGCAAGTTGCCATGATGTGAATGGAGTGAGCATCCTTGCTCAATTTTTCCACCACCACCATGACGACGACATTCTGTTTGGCCGATTTTGGTAATCCTGTGATGAAATCCATGGATATGGTTTCCCATTTCCATTTTGGAATTGGTAGGGGATGCAACAACCCTATTGGATGTTGATGTTCTTCCTTAACCTACTGACATTCTAGACATTTAGACAAGTAATCAACTATGTCCTTCTTCAGTCCCGACCAACAAAACAGTTTCCTAGTGGCTGTGATTATCTTCTGATAACTAGGATGACCAATATATGGTCTTTTGTGTAGTTCATCCATAATGAACCTATTCAAGTCATCACAGTTTGGAATATACATGCTACATTTGTAAGTTAGTAAGCCATCATTCAACAATTTCTAACCTTCGTACTTCATCCCTGTGGGCTCTTTCTCTAAGTACGACTTTACATACTTGAAAAATGAATTTGTTTCTTGTGCACTTTTGACTCTCTCCTTGGAATTCATTTCACAAGTGCTTACAACTACCAAGTGAATAATTTTCACACTTATGCTAAGGGCATCAACCACCCTATTTTATTTCCTTTGATATGATTGATTTCAAAATCAAACTCACTAAGGAGAGCCATCCATCTAGCTTGTCTAGCATTAAGTTTTGGTTGGTCAAACAAGTACCTCAAACCACAATGATCTGTCATCAGTAGAAATATTCTACCCAGGAGGTAATGCCTCCACATTTTTAGAGCATGCACTATGGCCGCCAATTCTAGATCACGGGTCACATAATTTATTTCATGCTCATTCAATTTTCTGGATTCGTAGCAAATTACATGTTCTTCTTGCATAAGGAATCCTACGATTCCTTCCTTGCAGACATCTGTACACACAAGGAAGTCCTTATTTGGATCTACAATCTTCAGCACAAGTGCATTGGTTAGAAGGCACTTTATCTCTTGGAATCTCTCTTCACATTCTGAAGTCCAAAGGAATTTAACTCCCTTTTTCTGAAGGGATGTGATTGGGAAACCAATCTTGGAAAATCGTTTTATGAACCTCTTATAGTATACTGCTAGGCCCATTAAAATATATGATATCATATGCATCCTTTGGGGTAGGCCAATACATAATGGCTTTGATCTTGTCAGGATTAATTTCCACCCCTTCTTCAGAAATAACATGGCCTAAGTAATGGACTTATTTTTGCAAAAATTCACACTTACTAAACTTAACATAGAGATGATGTTCTCTTAGTACTTAAAGTACTAGCTTAATATGTTCTTCATGCTCCTCCCTATTCTTAGAATATATTAGGATATCATCAATGAAAACCAATCCAAATATGTCTAATAATTTACTAAGTACATTATTCATTAAGCACATAAAAGTGGCTGGTGCATTGGTTAGCCCAAATGGCACCACCACAAATTCATAGTGACCATATCTTGTCCTAAAGGTTTTTTTGTGGATGTCTTCATCTTTAATTAGGACCTGATGGTATCCAAACCTCAAGTCAACCTTGGAGAAAATTGTAGCACCCATTAATTGGTCAAACAAGTCATCGATCCTTGGCAAGGGATACTTATTCTTTATGGTCATGTTATTGAGTTTCATATAGTCTATGCACAACCTAAGTGTGCCATCCTTATTTTTCACAAACAAGGTTGGTTCTCCCCATGGAGATACACTAGGCCAAATGTATCCTTTTTCCATCATTTCCTTTAGTTGTAGCTTGAGCTCAACCAAATCTAGTGTACTCATCCTATAGGGTGTTCTAGACACTAGTGCCACTCCTGGTGCTAGTTTCATTGAAAAGCCAATATCTCTTCTTAGAGGTAGACCTAGTACCTCTTATGGGAATACATATTTATACTCTCTTAAGATGGGATGGTCTTATAGGCTTGGTTTGTTTTCCTCAACATAGTCCAACACTTGTATTGCATACAAAGGACATCATTTTATGCAATACTTCTTCACTTGAAGGGCTGATATTTTTCTCACCGAGATATGATTTTGAATTCCTTGTAGGGTTACCTCTCTCCCTTCTTCATTTTCACACTCCAAAGTTTTATTTTAATAATCCAACTTGGTTTTATGGGTAGCCAACCAGTCCATGCCAATCAACAGGTCATAAGATCCTAAAGGAAGTATGTATAGGGTTGCGTGGGTGGGTAATACACTTATAATGAATTGACATGCTGGTATGACCTTTGTTACCTTTCTTTTGGTTTGAGTGGCTAGTTGTACCAGCCATGATCTAACATGTTTAACTTGTTGCAATTTACATTTCTCAACAATTTTAGCGGAAACATAACTCAAATTAGAACTAGGGTCAATTAAAATGGAAATTAGATGGTTGGCAATCATACCTTCCATCTCCACCATTGAATATTGGTGGTCGACTTGTCTATTATCCAAGGCCGCACAAATTTGTGGCATGCTCCTAGCCACATCATTGACTGTGGTAGCCTCTTGGATGTTGTAGACCATCCTATTGTTCTGTTTCCTATATGGGAAGTTTCTCAACAAATGTTCTTCTCCACAACCCCAACATTTCAAGGGTTCTCTCTTTGTGTTATCAATCTTACCTGGGGCTGCTCCAAAGGGTATATTTCCACTCTGAGAGGGAAAATTTTGTGGGTATACACTTTTAGTAGGAAGGTTCATCCTAGAACCCTTCCCATAGCTCTTGAATCTTGAGGGTTTAAACCCCTTCTTCTTGAATCCTGAAGTGATTTTATTATTCCAGTCCTCGTGAGGTTCTGTCTTATTCTTGAACTACTCATAGAAATACCTTACCTTCCATATAGTGTCTTCTAAGGTCTTCATCTCATCAAATTCAATTCTGTCTCGAAAGGACTGAGGCAGTCCACTAATAAATAGTTTCATCTTTACCTTTTCATCTTTGATGTAGGGCACATACCTTATCAACTCAAGGAATTTATTGATATATTCATCTATTGTGAGCTGTCCCAACTTGAGTTCATAGAAAT
>JASDQU010010233.1:38057-48731 GCA_032191745.1 Picea mariana
ACCCAACAAGAAGTGAGACAACTCATTGCCAATATTTCCACCATCAATACAAACATGCAGTCCTCCATCAACGCCTCAATCGTAGAACTCATACAATACATGACTACCCAGATTGAATCTTTCATTTCGATGATCTGCACCAAGCTGCATATCCCTGTAGATCCCCCTTTATCTAAACCACCTTTGCATTTCGAAGCTGAAACTTCCTCTCATTCCCATAATTTTCAGCCCCATCACTTTCAACGCGACCTACGCCTTCCACAGGTGGATGTGACCAAATTTGATGGCTCAGATCCCACTGGTTGGGTAACTCTAATGGAACATTATTTCTCTTTGTATGAAATTACAGATGACCTAGCCAAACTTCGGGATGGTGTTCTCCATCTAGATCAAGAATGTTGGCAATGGTAGCAATGGAGAAAAACTTCCCGTCAAGGGTATGTTGCTTGGACACACTTTGTGGCAGAGCTTTATGAATGCTTTGACATAGACACCAACCATTTAGGACATGTGACAAAGTTGAAACAATCTGGCATAGTGGAAGACTTTATAGCTACTTTTGAGTGACTGGATTTTCGTACAGAGGGCATGTCTGATGTTTTTTTCCTAGGATGTTTTATCAGTGGCCTCAAGGAGGAGATCGTGCCCATTTCCTCATGGCTCAGCCTCAGAGTTGTGTGGAGGCTACTAAATGAGCTAAGGAAGCACAACAAGTTGTCTATTATCAAAACCAGAAACCCCCCTTTATTCCTTGCACTAAACTAGTAAATCCCACTCCTCCTTCTACTCCACTAAAGATCCAAAAATTGACCAGGGCCGAAATGGCTGAACGCCAACTCAAAGGCCTTTGTTATAATTGTGATGAAAATAATTTTCCGGGACACAAGTGTAAGGAACAAAATATTCTTATGGCCATCTTGGAGGATGTTTCGGAAGAGGATGTTGAATCCCCCCTTGTGTCTGAGTCACTTGAACCCACCGACATTTCCCCTCCCTCAGACCCTCCCGAAGTAGAACTGGTCATTTCCCTAAATTATCTCACTGGCTTCTCTGCTCCCCAAACCCTCAAACTAATTGGCTACATCAAGCATAGGAAGGTCATCATTCTTGTTGATAGTGGAGGCACCCATAATTTTTTTCATCGCCGCATTTCCCAAGAAACTAATTGCTATATCTGTGTAGTCAATAATTTCCAAATCATGATTTCCAATGGCGGGTCCATGAAAAGTGGAGGGCGTTGTGAAAATGTGTGTCTCCAAATTGGTGACTACCACCTGAAATCTCATATGTTTTCTATCGACATGGGTGATTGTGACATTGTGTTGGGTGCAGACTGGCTAAGGACTTTGGGTCCCATTATTATGGATTTTAAGGAATTAACCATGCAATTCGACCTAGAAGGAAAACAATATAAGTTCCAAGGAATCATCGTTAGTTCCCCTGAGATCATTAGTTCCCATCACATGAAAAATCTGCTAAAAAAAGGTCATTCGAGCGTTATTGCCCAACTCCATGCCATACAAACAATTGAGACACCCTCTGTGCCACAAGACCTCCAATCCATCCTCTCTAAACATCAAGTGGTTTTTTCCACTCCCCAGGGACTCCCTCCTTCCTATGGTGTTCATGATCATTCCATTCCTCTTGTCCCAGGAAGCCTTCCTCCCAATATCCATCCCTATCATCACCCCTTTTCCCAAAAAAATGAAATTGAGAAAATGGTTGACGAACTGCTTAACGTAGGTGTTATCTGCTTTAGTATGAGCCCCTACTCTTCTCATGTGGTCATGGTCATGAAGAAAGAAGGTTCTTGGCGCATGTGTCCTGATTTCCACGCCCTCAACAAACTCACCATTAAAGACAAATTTCCCATTGCTGTCATTGATGACCTCTTGGATGAATTGAGTGGCGCCCAGTTCTTTACTAAACTTGATCTTCCATCTGGATACCACCAGATCTGTATGAAAGAGGTAGAAATTCCTAAGAGTGCCTTTATAACTCATGAGGGCCACTATGAGTTTTTGGTCATGCCCTTTGGTTTGTGTAATGATCCCTCCACTTTTCAAAGCCCCATGAATCATGTCTTCCATCCTTTTCTCCATCATTTTGTCTTAGTTTTCTTTGATGATATCCTCATCTATAGAAAAACCTGGACATACGATCTTGCTCATGTGGATAGATTTCTCCATATACTCTCTCAGCACCAACTTTTCCTGAAAAAATATAAATGTTCTTTTGGCGCCTCAGAAGTCGAATAATTGGGTCATCCTGTTGACAAGCACAACGTCAGGGTGGATCCTAAAAAGTTTGAAGCTATGAAAGACTTGCCTCACCCAAAGAATCTCAAAATATTGCGTGGATTTCTAGGCTTAATAGGTTATTATCGCAAGTTTTTTAAGAACTATGGAAAGATTGCGGCCCTTCTCACTGCACTCCTTAAAAATAATTCTTTCACCTGGACTCCAACAGCTTCTCAGGATTTTCAAATCTTGAATATGGCCATGTGCACCACTCCAGTCCTGGCACTTCCTGATTTCACAAAGACCTTTGTCATGGAATGTGATGCTTCAGGAAAAGGAATTGGCGCTGTCCTTATGCAAGAGGGTCGCCCTTTGACCTTTACCAACAAACAACTGTCTGAACAAAATTTGGGCAAATCAATCTATGAAAAGAAAATGTTGGCTATTATGCATGCCATTGATCTTTGGTGCCCTTATCTATTGGGCCAACACTTCCAAATTAAGATCGATCATCAAAGCCTCAAGTATTTTCTGGAACAACACATTTTCTCCCTAGAGCAACAAAAATGGGTGAATAAGCTCTTTGGATATGATTATGAGATCATTTACAAGAAAGGAAAAGACAATGTGGTTGTGGATGCACTTTCCTAAAAATATGAAGATGAAGGGTCCCTTTTTTCTCTCTCCTTCATTGTACCGGATTGGCTCCAAGCCGTTCGCTAGGAATGGCTACACTATCCCAAATGTTCGCATCTGATACAACAATTGCAGTCCAATTCTCTAGTATCCCCAGGGTACTCTTGGCTCCATGATGATATTCGATACAAAGGCCATTTATATTTAAGTAAACAATCAAAACTTAAATCCACCGTACTTTCTAAGCTTCATGCTACACCCACAACTGGGCACTTAGGGTTTACAAAAACCTGTGACAGGGTCAAACGTTCTTTCTTCTGGGAGGGTATGAAAGAAGACGTTCATAATTTTGTGGCTGAATGTGATGTGTGTCAACGCCACAAGGGAGAAACAATCAAATCTCTGGACACACTACAACCGCTTCCGATTCTACCGGCTATTTGGCGAGATATCCTATGGATTTTATTGTAGGTTTACCTAAATCGGGCAATAAATCAGTCATGATGGTGGTCATTTATGGCCTTTACAAGTATGCTTATTTCTGTGCTCTTCAACACCCATTTACAACATCCATCGTGGCCCAACTTTTCATGGATCGGGTCTTCAAGATTCATGGCATGCCGCATTCTATTGTTTCTGATCGCGACCCAACTTTCACCAACAAATTTTGGCAAGAACTTTTCATGCTACAAGGCACCCAATTTCATCTCAACACAACTTATCATCCCTAGACTGATGGTCAGACTGAAGTTGTCAACAAGTGTTTGGAAACATATTTGAGGTGTTTTGCATTGAAAAATCAAAATTAGTGGGCTCAATGGTTGCCACTAGCTGAATGGTGGTACAACACTTCATACCATACAACTACCTGCATGACTCCTTTTGAAGCAGTATATGGAGAAAATCCACCTTCAATTCTCTCATATTTACCAAGTGTCTCGAAGGTCCAGGCGGTGGATCAAACACTTACAGTTCAAGAGGATATTATTTGTACCATCAAAGATAATTTGTTCATGGCCCAGAATCACATGAAGTAACAAGCAGATCAAGGTCGCTCTAAATGTCAATTTGCAAAAGGGGATCATGTGTTTCTTCAACTGCAACCTTACAAGAAAAATTCCCTCAAGGATGACCATTGTCAGAAACTGGCACCCAAATTTTATGGTCCTTATACCATTCTCAAGCATGTGGGACATGTGTCCTATCAGTTAGATTTGCCCAGTCATTCTAAGCTACATCCTATTTTTCATATTTCCTTCTTAAATAAGGTGATTGGAACTAAGTTCCAAACTCAAACCAACCTTCCTGAGTTGGACGAAGAAGGCTCCATTTGGCTACAACCAGAAGCAGTTTTGGACCAGCGTGAGCATCACTTGTGTCAATGAACCATCAAGGAAGTGTTAGTCTAGTGGAAAGATGCAACCCCAACAGATGCCACTTGGAAACCAACTACCATTCTGCAACAATTTTCACATCTCAAGCCTTGAGGACAAGGCTGTTTTTAAGGGGAAGGACATGTTAGGGATATAACCCCTCATGTAGGTAGAATAATATATTCTGATGTAATAAAGTTCAATATTAATAAGGCCTAAAAATAAGGAAGAATACGTCGAATGTAAGAATACCTAATAGAAGCTTCCGCTTCTAGAAGGATCTTCCTCTAGATGGTTCTTTTGATAGACATATTTAGTATAAATAGGAGTCGAGGGTATGAGAACTGTTGTCTTGGATATTATTGTAATGGAGCTTTGCTCAATTGGAGGTTCCCCCCTCGAAGAGGCAAGTGAACATTGCTCTCAGTAATCGAAGTAGTAATTCTGGTGTTATTCTGATATCATTTTGGTGTTATTGTGGTGTTGTTCTGGTTATATTGTTGTTTATCTACCATTTCTAGCATTTTATTATCGTTCTTCATACTTTTTATATCTAGAATATTACACAAGCATCCAAACTTCTGCTTCTTCCCCCTTCTTAATTTCTCCATCGAAAGTGGGTGGTTTGGATTTCTTGAACTCTTCAGGGTCATGGCTCTTGGAATGTTTCCTCTTCTTTCTTTTCCTCTAGGAATGAAAACTAGTTTTGCTACTAGAATATTCCTTGGAGTTGTCAGTTTCCTCACCAGAGGATTCTTCCGATGAGTGTCTCTTGGCTCCATGTTGGGCCTTCTTTGAGGTGATTCTCCTTATGTGGCCACTTTTGGTGCCATTCTCATATCTCAGGTGGAATCTAGGTTTTCTTTGTATGATATCTGTCCACATGACTGGCTGTTGGTCCATGCTACAACTTCCTTTGTATATTTGATAAGCTCTGCAATAGAACTGCAATAATTTTAGTTTTCTTTTCTTTCTCTTTTATTAGACTTTCATTGTCATCCTTACAACTCTATAATTCTTCGATGAGGCTTCTTACATTATCAACCAAGTCTGGAGGGGTTTCCACCACCCTCTTTTCATTAGATTCTTCTTCTTTATTGTGGGAGATTTCCCCCAATTCATGGTGTGTCACCATCCTTTATGCTGTAGTTTTCCGATGGTCCACTGTCTGTTTAAGTGATGATAAAAAATTCTCTATTAGTTAATGATCTACTAGTTTTATAAACAACACAGTTCGAATTTTTCAAAACATATCCAACAACATAATTTTTTTATTCCTCCCTTCAATAGAGGTTTAATTAATCTTCTTAATAATGGGGTAAGATAGGGTGTCACCCCTAAAATTTATCTAATTAATATTTTTAAGGGACTCTTTCATGAGCCCAAGCAGGCTAAGTGTTGTAACCATGCTCTGATACCAATTTGTAACACAACCAACCCCTAAATACCCTTTCCAGGGACGGGGCATCGAATTTTTTCTTACCCTAATCATCTCAAATCCCTTGCCCAAGGTATTCATCCTCTTCTACTCACCCTTAGATTTCTAACGATTGCTACCAGGATCTAATCCGACCTATTGTTTGCAAGTTATGGGCCATGTGGCACCCGTAGATTTATTAGTTGAGGGCCACGTGGCACCCACATGGGTACCATCTCCAGATTCATACCTCCCACAGGGAAGATCCATCCACTGTCCAATCCAACGATAGAACTTGATCCTCATCTAACACACATGCTAGAGGGAAATTATGCATTCGGTGCTGAACACCCCTTTTCCTTTCTGCATGCATGTCCTCAGGAGTCTCGAATGATCGAACTCTCGAAGGAGCCCGAGATATCACCACGTGGCTCCGACCTTCGAGCCTTTCGACTTACCTTTGACACTGCATTCCAAACCTCCAGTGTCCCAAAGTCCCAGACTCTCGAAGGGTCCACCCTTACACGTGGTGATGCACTAGACATGGAGGCAATTACAGGTGGGTCACGCATACTTCTCCTACCAAATGGACCAAGCAGGTAAGTTCCAGGTATGACACGTGGTAAGGCAGATATGATACGTGGCTCCTACAGTGGGTGACACGTGCCACGTTTTAATGGGAACATAGGATCTTTGAACCACACGAATCGAGGTGACACATGGCACATCAAACATGGGTCCACATCACCCAGGGTGATGTCAGCATGCAACATCACCCCAGACTGGTAGTCTTCCAAGCCCCTTGGTGTCACAGTCAAGGTTGTCCATGTAACCCCTGGATTGACGACCTTCATTACTTCATAACTTTGACATTCAAGGGATCCATGGTGTGACTTCCTACTTTCTCCCATAATGGTCAGTGTCGGCTTGACCATAGTCTAGATCTAATGGTTAGGGTATATCCCGAAGGGTCCCTAGATCTATGGTCCTCATCACTTTGCAGCTTTGACCTTTGGGGGTTTAGGAATTATGGCCTCTCCACTCTTTCGAAGAAGGAATCCTTTGAAGTACTGTATGTGGGTCCCTCCACTGGTTGATAAAATGATTAAGAGGGGATATTAATGGAATCCCTTGATCCATGACTCTCTAAACTTCATAACTTCGGGTTCAAGGAGTTTTATGCTATAACATCTTTGTCCTCCTGAAGTAGGACTTCCATGAACTTTCCTCGGCGTAAATCCAACTGCCAAGGGGACTTCCAAATACCCTCAAATTGGTGGCTTGTGTTACTTATAGAGGGGTAAATGGACCAAGGTTTAATGGTGGGGTAGGTCTATCTGCCACGATTAGGGATAGTACCAGGCACCGGTCAACTTTATGGGTAACCATAACCATCAGTTGCCTTTGGCTGAATTACAAATGGTAAGGTTGAAAATATTATGGAGCTTCAAACTCATGGAGTTCCTAAGCCAGAAAGGCTCATCTCCTTTCAGGCCTAATGTAGGGTTCCCAAACCTTGGTCACATGGGTCCTTCAAAAAATCTCATGGGCTCTACACTAATTATTTTAGCCATAAATGGGTTAAGGAAATTGGAATGAGTCCTCGATCACACAAGTGAAGGGTTTGAAGTAGGCACCCTCCTTCCACAGGGTTTGAACTTGGTATTCCCGCGAAGGTAGATACTATAGGTCGACAAGACTTAGGCATTCCAGTTAGTCCTACCCTAAATCTCTTGTGGAATCACACCCCAAACTCTATAGCTGCGAAGCTAAGGTAAACAAAAGGCCACTCAAAGCATGGGTTCATAGAAAAAAAATGCATATTTCTACCTTAATCATTCAACACAAAACTCAGTCATAAACATATATGTATTCAATCACCATTTCCATTTCAACACACAAATTATGAAAATACTTATCAGAAAACCAGAGTTCGTGAAGTGACTATTGAAAGGGGTTCCTGTTTCCACCCAAGAATAGGCACAACCACTCCTAAAAAAATTTACTGCTGGCCACCCCTAAGCTAGACCATGATTATCTAAGAGAGACTCTTTCTTCTTGCTCAACGACAGTCAGGGATGGAAGTTAATCTCATCCTCCCACGAGATCTTGGCAACTGGTTTTCTTTGTACCGAGAAAGGAAGTTTACATGAGTACTTACACAGTCACTCGTCAACTCCATTTCTCAGCTTGGAATGAAAACCCTACCAACAACGTCTTGCACCCAAAATGAGCTTATTTCTCAGTGCTTCCTCGAACCAGAGAGCTACAAGCACTCTTTTCTTTTCTCTATATTAGTCTTTCGACTCTGCTCTCTCATGCATATCTGCCTCTGCCCACAAATCACCTCTTTTATTTCCTTCCTCAACAAGGTTGCGTAGGTTAAAATCCCCGACTCATGGTTAGGTCTGAAAGTCTTGCAAATGGGTACTCTACCCCATATCCTCATTAACTCTTGAGGAGGACTCTTCCAGCTACCAATCTAACTGGTAATTCATTTCTGGGTCAGAGGAATGTTCTGATTCCGAGTCATTAAATCCCGTAAGGTATTGGTTTGGTGGGGGGTTTATCTCCATTCACACATATCTAGTCTGCCATAGTCTCTTGGCCAGTTATAGTTATATTTACAAATTGGGGGAAACATGGGTATTACAACCCTCCCTTCATTAACTCCCTGTAGGAAATTCTAAACCATTGATCTAGTTTTGTGAGAATAATGATAGGTATTGATTTTTCTTTTCCTCAAATGTATGCCCTTTTTAAAATGGTTTCTCTTGTATTTTTGTTGGAATATCACTATTGATTCACAGGGACACCAACAAAAATGGAAAAATTAATGCTAGTGATATTGATGAGGTTTTCTCAAAGGGGTCTTGAGCACTTTGGATAGGAAGAAAATTGCATAAATTATTGTGGAAGGGGAAACTGAGGATTAATCTTGAAGAATTTATGCAAAAGACGTTGAAGTTAAACAAATTCAATAGGGGGTATTTTCAGGTGACAATGATATGGAATAATTCCAATACTTCAAATTCCATCTTGTTGGTGGAACACTAGTTATGCAACATAAAGCCTCAGTTTGGGATGAAAATTGATCACCTCCTTTTAATGCATGTCATTTTCCCTATGGTCATCTAGACTCAAATAAGGGGTAACCTCAATTATCAAATTTATAGTAAATATACCTTATCATATGGAAGAAGTAAATAAAGGAATATACACATACATTTCATTCTAGAAGAAAGAGATTGACAAGGGAGGGAATAATATTGGTATCCAAGGTAACTTATTTGGAGAATATATGAAAAGATTTGGACACACTCTTTGTGAGAATTGGGTAATCAAGAAATAATTTGTAGTCATCCATAGTGTCATAAATAAGAAATAATAGTGATATAGAATCCAATCATAAAGTTATGAAATCCTACTTGAGGGATAATGTGCACATGATTAAAGATCACTACATTGGACCTATTTGTAACAATCTTGGAGATGAATTCTCTTGAAGAGAAGATGTTGTTGAGGGAAAAATGCTCATAATACATTCATAAGACCCACTTTGATAAATATGGTTGGTTAGGGTAGAGGGAAAGTCCTATTCAGATTCAAATATATCTATTGAGACATAGACAGTAATGGTTTGTTGGTGGAATGCCATAGTTACATCAAAAGAAAAATGTTTAAAATTTTATTTAAAAGATAAATAGATAGTGGGTTGTTATAAAAAAGGGAATGGTATCCATCAATGTGAATATAAACATATGGGAATCATCACCAAAGGTAGGATGGAAGGAAGAGAATAAAAAATTTTAGGAAGGGGCTTGAAGCGATTGCACAACAAGAACAAGTTGAGAAGAATAAAGAGAGTGATTGTGTTTTCAATGAATGAGACTTTATTTGAATCAAGAACTTCCACATTTTTCATTTTTTAATGAATTGTATCATGTAATAACTCAAAACTTAGTACTCAATTTTAATTAATAACTATTGCTTGAGGTGAAATATTTGAAGTTCAATTGCTCTCTTCTCTCATGGCCTATGATGTGGGCTTTTGAATAAAGTTTCCACAATAAAAAAGTTATAATGTTTGAAATTTAGTTGAGGAAGTTGGTAAAAAGGACTAAATCATAGTCGCCATTTTGTTTATATGGAACATTATTGTACTTTCTTCCTTAAATACATTTTATGAAAAATTACATGTCTGCAATGCAATGATTTCATCACTTTATTTTATTTTATTTTGCTACATCACTTCAATCTTGATATATTTAGAAATGTTTGTCATAGTGATCTATTATGCATGCACATAGAAAAGAAATGTTGTATATTACTCTTGGATTTATAAATATAGACATTAGCAAATCAATTCAAAATACTAAAATCAAAATACAAAGTGTAATGATTTGAAATTGACATTTTGGAATTGAAATTCACAATTTCAGAATCTAAATTGATACTTTTGGTTCAAAATTCATGCTTTTGAAATCAAAATTTTCACTTTTGGAATTAAAATTCATACTTTGAAAATAAAAATTATTCAAAACTCACACTTTTGAAAACCAATATCCACTTTCATCCGAATCTACACTTTAGAAACATCGATATTCACACTTTTAAAATATTGACTCACAATTTATTAGTCTATATTCTTACTTATTAGTCCATTTTTAATGTAATGGTATTAAACTCTTCCACAAAATTGTTGTGATTTTCATAGGTCTCTAATGGAATCATGAGGAAAATTTGAAATTCATGAACGAAAGAGGTCTCTCAATTGTCCCATCTTTTAGTGACATCGGGAGATAAATGAACAAACCATTGGAGGGTTCTCCATTGGAATGTTTTTGTGAACAATATAATAGAATTTTCTTTTCATCCACCTCATGCATGTTTCAAAGCATAAACAATCTCTCAAAGTTGGTCACATAATCATAAACATTTTCTCCAATGAAAAATGGAAGTTCCTTACAAAGGATGCAAAATGAGTCTTCATGGTATTCTCATGCCA
>JASDQU010010233.1:94667-111831 GCA_032191745.1 Picea mariana
AGGGTCCACCTCTGGAATCATAAGTATTTTTTTTGCTGATCAAGGTGAAGAATGTCAACATTAGGACAACTGAGAATCCCAAAATGGCCAACATTGGAGACTACTGGGATGAGCAAACAACAGAAATCATAACAGAGTTGTTGCGCGAGTACAGTGACCTGTTCCCAACAACATTCATGGAAATGA
The DNA here is from genome assembly GCA_032191745.1 of Picea mariana. Lineage (NCBI taxonomy): Eukaryota > Viridiplantae > Streptophyta > Pinopsida > Pinales > Pinaceae > Picea > Picea mariana. The sequence goes on from JASDQU010010233.1 coordinate 94,854, forward strand.
AAGGCATATCAGGGGATTTAGGTGAAATGAAGATACCTCTCAGAACTGAGGCAAGGATGATCAGACAAAGACCCTATAGAATAAACCCAATATATAAGAAAAATGTAAAAGAAGAAATTGACAGGATGTTGGAGGCTGGAATCATAGAACCAGTGGAGGAATCTTAATGGGCAATCCCTATGGTAGTTCAAGAGAAGAAGCAGGGAGGGATAAGGATATGTGTCGACCTAAGGAAGTTGAATGATGCTTGCCTACATGACCCTTTCCCTACCCCTTTCACAGATGAGGTGTTGGAGAATGTAGGAGGCTAGGAAGCTTACTCATTCACCGATGGATTCTCAGGCTACCATCAGATATGGATAGCCCCAAAAGATAGGTACAAGACCACTTTTTCCACAAAATGGGGGTCCTAACAGTACATCAACAAGGATGATTGAGACTTCAAGATACCAAAAGTATTGTGGGAATACAGGAATGCATGTAAAAATTTGACAGGGCAGACACCATTCAGATTCATGTATGGACAAGAAGTAGTGGTGCCATTAGAATTTTTGGTACCTAGTCTACACGTAGAAACAATTAATAACATGACAGAGTGATCCTGTTGGCCCTTGACCAAGTTTTGGAGAACCTTGGTCACGTTTGACCAATTTTGGGACTTCGACAGGCTGGTCAAAGGCAGAGTGTAGATTGCGGGATCTTGGCGCCTTCTTAGAGAATTTTTGGGTTTAGAGTTTATGTAACAGGTATGGGATGTCGGCCCATGGGTTTACCCATGTTTAGGCCCTTTTGTAGTGTATAAATAGAAAGATAGGTGATGTAAGTAGGAGAGACCTATATGTGTAATGTGGCCAGTGAGCTAAGTGCGAACAATTGTGGATGCTTCGTGCATACTGTGTGTTAATAACTTGCAGAGCTAAGTGCAAGTGATTGTAAGAAGGATTTGTGCTTGAAACTAGCTCAAGGAAGGAGGATCTAGCGAGGTGCACACAGATCTCCTATCCTATGCGGAGTGGGTTCTTGTGGCTTTGTGCTTGTAGAAGATTGAAAGAAGAAAATAAATAAGAGAAGAGTTGGTGGATGTAGCTCCACACTGGGGTGAACCATGTATCTCCTGTGTTGTGGTTGATTTGTGCATTATAGTTGTTATGTAGTTGAGGTGATTTATGCTTAATGTAGTGATATATGCTAGATGCATTTGGTATAATATCTGAGTTCTTAGTAATGTGAGTGAATGCTAGGTCTGATCTATTTCTATATGCTAAGTGCTTAGATGTATTAGATCTTGTTGAATACTGTGATGCTCAGTGACTAAATTTTTGATCTACGATGTGAATAAGGGTTAAATATTGATGAATGTTAACTGTTAAGTGCTCTGTTAAGTGTTATAATCATAGATCTGTGTCCCAGCTAGGTTGTAGACACTTGAGTTCTGCAACTGCCCCTGCCTCTACCTTGGGTGAGACTTCATTTTCTTCGCAGGTGTTGCCAAAAGGGCCGATAGTCAGGTTTTTATTGGGGTGCTGTTGAAGTGTTGAACCCTAGGTATGCCCCGGTGCCAACAAATGGTTCTGTTGTCGGGACCTAAAACTATGATTGATGGGAAATGAAGAAAATAAAGATTTGTGCATAGATCTACTGCTTTAGTGCGCAATATTCTACTTAACTGCGAAGATTTGTGCTAAGAAAGGAATCAGATTTGAAGAAAAGAGGTAAGGTCTTAAAGATTTGTTCTCTGAGAGAGGTAAGATAAGTGAATATTTTTGTTTCAAAAGAATGGATCTAGGTATGTCTAATATATTTTTTCCTAGTCTGAAAACTAGGGCACAACTAGAAGAAAGAAGATTGGATATGAGTAGATCTGATAAGAATAGTGAAATATATGTTATTCTTATGCATTGTTGTCACAAGGGAAGACCCAGGGTTCAACACTCAAGAGTGCATGAAAAAAACCCTAACTAACGGCCCTTTTGGAAACACCTACGAAGAAGATGAAGTCTCACCCGAGGTAGAGGCAGGGGTGGTTACATGACTCAGATGTATGCAACCTTAGCTAGGACATAGATCTATGATTATAGCACTTAGAAATCATCTAGCATGGTTTATCCATCAATATTCAATCCTTACAACACTTCACAGATAGCACAGAGTATCGCAGTGGGTACTTATATCTAAGATAATTCAGCACTTAGCCACAACAATATAGATCGAGTTCAGTAGACCAAGAGCTAAGCATATATCATATCTAAAATTCATTCCTATCTCAAAAGCACAAAGCATAACTAAATCTATTTTATCACATCAAGCACTTAACCAAGAAGGAGATAAACACATTAGGTCGAAGCACAAAGCACAATACATAAAGTTACCATGGTTCACCCGCACCCCGGGGCTACGTCCACAAGATCTTCTTCTTTATTATATTAGTCAAGCATTTACAACACAGAGCTTCAACAATCTTGCTTTGCACAAGACAAAATATCTGTGCGGCTCTCTAGATACTTCTTCCTTGCAATTCAACACAAAAAAACTTGCAAGCTTCTTACAATCATGCACAAAGCATTTACAAGATACATCAGATCACACAGATCCGGTTCTAGCACTAAGATATCACATAGATGTACTACTCTTCCCTTTTTTCCCCTCCTTTATTACATTGCCTAAGTATCTATTTATAGATTACAAAAATGGGCCTAAATGTGGGTGAACCCATGGGTCGACATCCCTTTCCCGTTACATTAACCCAAAACCCTAAAGGGACCCAAAAATAGGTCTAGTTTCCCCAATTTCCACTTCACGTTGCGCTCCATCTTTGGCAAGCTGTCGAAGTCCCAAAAATGGTAAAATATGACCAAGTATTCTTCAAAACTTGGTCAAGGGCCAACAGGCCCCCAACACTCACCCGTGACTCATCCCGAGTCACTCTGGTCTGATCAATTCCGCCTCGAATGCTTCGAACTTGGCTTGAGTTGCTTTGACCTGCTGCAGTGCGACAACCTCTTTCTAAGTGAATTCCTGGATCAGTGTGTCATTGAGTGGTCATTCCAGGCGCTGTTTTGCAGTGATGACAACCTGTTCAAGCTCAACTTCCTGGATTTCAAGTTCAACGAACAACTGGCATGCCTTTTCTTGGATTGGCTGAAGTCGTTGGAGACTTCCATCACTTTACTTTGTGGCATATGTACATATTGTTGGACTGTGCATTGTTCTGTGAACCTCTTCATTCTTTCGACTGGGTTCAAAGTCTTTATCTGTGCCTGTAGTGTGTCTGCATGCTGTTTTGATTCTTGGAGATGTGCCTCCAATTTCTGCAATTCTGGATTCTCTGCGAGGGTTTCATAAGTCTGGGCGCTTCTAGCACTCAGTTGCTTGCATTCTAGGGAAAAGGTTTTTAATCGGCCAACTGCGCTTCGAGCAGTGGCCTTTCTTAGATCTCTTATTTCTTGGGGGGTATCGAGCACAGTGTGGAGCTCTAGATCTATGATGCACTATTGGAGTTGCTGGATTACTTCTTACAGTTGGGTCACCTACTGCAGAAGATAGTCTAACATCTTCACTTCTATGACCGTCACAAAGTGAAGTGCTTTGTGAACCCTTTCTTGTACTTCAAGTTGCTCTGCTAGCAGCTGTGCCTTTTCCTCATCCCACTTCACTTTCAGGGAAATATTTTCCCATTCTTCCTCACTCTGTTGTTCTAGAAGTGCTTTCTATGCTTACATCAAAGCTTGGGTGGCTTGTGCTGTGTTTTCTTGGGCTCCTCAAAGGCGAGCTTCAACTAGATCAATGATTTGGTGTAGATGAGTGGGCTCATCGCCTGTTCCTGATGTTCCTCTTATCAAGGGCACTGTAGAAATTGATCGACTGGACTGGAGTACCTGCTACACTTCTACGAGTTCTCCCTTGATTCAGTTGAATATCTCGTCCTGCTTTTCTTCTTTCTTTTCTGTGAGCTCTAGTGAAACATTATTCAGCGCAACAATTAAGAAGTCAAAGTCATTCGAGGTAAGGGTAGTTTTAATCATGGTCCGGGTGGCCTTAGATTTCTTTCTGGAAGAGGGTTTTGGTGGTTTAATCTTTCTTTTTATGGAGGTATCCTCTTCCTCTCTAGGTGGAGTAACCTCACCTCTGTTCTGCTCAACTTCTGTGCCACCTAGTTCGTCACCATCACCTCCCTGTGTAGGTGATATCGAAGTAGTCTTCGTGGACATGCTAGGGACATCTTCAAATTTGTCATCCTTTTTAGTCTTGCTTGGCCCAGGTGTATCTGGTATAGATTCAGGGATTTCCTCATCGGACATGTCTACAGGGTCCATTGAAACAAGGAGGTCCGCCGATCATTCCTTGGTAATCTCCTCCAAGTCATATTTTGTCAGCTTGTGGTAGGATTGGAGCTGCTATTTATGCTCATCACCGCGTGATGTAATGTAGGTGAAGTGGCGGTCCGCGCTGAATTTCATCAAAGGTATAAACCTATGAAGTACGTTTGGGGTGATTCATGGTGTAGCTGAATTGCATTCTTCAGTTGGTTGAAATAGGTGTGGAAGACATCATTGGACTGCCACTGCTTGTTCATGTCGCTGGAGTACCACAACGTATAGAACTTCACAGCTAGTGGTTCGAAAGGTTCTATCTCCAGAAAAGTGGCTCCCTCTGGCAGTTCCCAAGCGATGAAAGTGATGAGTATGAGCAACCAACTAAAGTGGAACTCATACCCTTGGTCTTGCGCTCCTCTGCAATCTAAATCCAATTGGTTTACAAGATATTGTGCCCAATTCATCTGTAGTCCCTCGACGCACTTCCCTGCGAGGTCAACTACGAAGCTAGTCACTTGTGTTGGTCTATTCTTACGAACTAACTTGCCCACGATCAACTGACAGAAAAGGTGCACTGCGCCACTCTGGATAGAGTCTACCTTGTAGCCTCACGTGCCTTTCTCTACATCACCATAAGTTTCTTTTATTCGATGTGCTAGAGATCGATCTGAGGTCTTCCTTGGGTACCTGTGGGTCAGGGCCTTGTATGCTAAGTCCTGTGGTTCGATTGATCATAGTCGGATCCACAGTGATGTGATGGTCCAACCATAAGTATCCACCGTGGTAGCAAGACAACAACAACTTGATGCATGCGTTGACTTCCTAGTGTTTGCCGAAGTGAGGGATCTTCATTACATTGAGAAGTGTGGAATGCATGAGGTTGTATGTCCAGAATTGTGGGAAAATCTTAGGATTTATGCCTTTGGACTTGGTTAAGTACTTATGCAGAGCTAACATGCTGTAGGTTTTGCGATCTCCAAGGTTAAAATCATTAAATTTCAATGCTGCGAGCTTATCCTGGTCAGCACGTACTGCGCGCACCCCTTTCGGAAGATACGTGGTGATCAAGGTGTACTCAAAGTCTCTGGGTACACTGTCACGGTTAATCTTTCCACTCAAAGGTGGTATGTAAACTGACAGAATGCGTGGGGTCATCTTGGCGTTTGCAATATTGTCTCTATGCTTTGCTCTTGTCTCGGTTGTGGTTTGGGAAGGTCCTTCTCCGTGAGTAATGGAGGGAGAAGCTTGGACTCCTCTTGTTGATGATGCTTTCACACCTGCAGACATCCTTCTTTCTGACATGACTCTCTCAGCCATTAAGTCAATCAAAACTTCTTCAACTACTTTCTCAACAACGCTGAGCTCGTCCGACATACAAGCTTGGGTCCACTAGCTCAAGTGTGAAAATGAATTCAGAGACTACGATGAATAGTATGGGAACAAGGAAATGATAGCAGGGTGAAGTAATCTCAAGTTTTGGGCTCAAATTATCGTTTAGCAAAAGTATTTTCGATGCATGGTGCGAAAAACTAAGTAGGGAAAGTTAGCAATGGTCAGCTTGCAATGGATAAGAGGCTACATTAACTGATGTTCTTTCCATATGGTGTGGTCTAACGGTCTAGTGGTGAGCCATACAGGCATTTCAACCCATTTAGAGAGGAATTCGAATGGTTATATTGGCTTCCAATGACTATATTTCTATGCCATGGCGAAGTGCCATAGGTCGTTGTTCTGATATCCCAGTGAAGCTCGATTCCTGTGATTTTTCCTTCTGCGAAGTTTCCTCTGGGGTCTTCTATAACTTTCTGATTTTGGCCCTCTTCTTACTTATCTTCCTAGCCTTTTTCCCAGTAAGCTTCATCTCGATCATCCTTTTTCCATTCTGATTCTTATCTTCTCTTGACATAGTCACTTCGCGTTGCTTAGGCTCTTTCTTCAGATCCAAAGGTAATACTCCTTCATCATATGGATTAGGTATTTTGGTCTTCTGTGGTTCCTCTAATTCTCTTATAACTTCGATACCCAAGTCCCTAGTGTTCAATGGCTTAGGTCTGTCCTCTTGTTCTTTCATCAAGTAGGAGATCCTTCTAGACATAAATTCCATGAGTTCTTGCTTCTTCTGTTCTAGAGCGTCCTTTTCTTCTGTTCTTCGGATCTGGTCTTTTTCAATCCAGATCCTTCCTAACAAAGATAGAAATGGGGCGTGGTCCTCAATAAATTTAATAACTTTGAATTCTTCCTCTGTCAAATTTCCATGGGTACTCATAGCTATCTTGGTAATTCTGCCACATAGGGTTACCATTTTTCCTTTAAACAATCTTATGGTTCCTAGTGAAGGGACCAGAGAAGGCCTTCCTAGGGTTTCCCAAGTGCTTTCTGTCATAATGTTCATCAGTGTTCCCTCATCCAGAGCACAATCAATGTCGAAGTCTCCTATGCTTACTTCGATTTTCTCCTTTTCTTTGAAGATCTTTGACAAACTGACATCCTTATGGTCATCTAGGGTTTCTTTTATTTTCAGTAACATGATCTCTGATTCTTTCTAGGGTTCTTCTATATTTTTAGTCTCTTGATCTCCTGCAGAGTTTTCTTGTTCCATAGTCATCTTTTCAAGTCTAGCAATCATTCTAGGGCAATCCAATACTTCATGGTTCATATCTCTACAACAGAGGCAGCTAGGATTTCTCCTAGGGCATTCCTTAGTAAGATGTTCTGGTCTTCTGCAATTGTAGCAAAGAGTTAATCCTCTCTTTCTCTTCAATGATCCCCAACTCTTTTTGTACTGCGTGCTAGGATCATAAGGGCTAGCCTGCAAAAGTTTCTTTCTAGGGTCTTGCATCCATTGGTTAGTCCAAAAACTCTTTCTATGCATAGGTATAACATATCTTTCACTATTCCTATTAGACCTATTCATATCAAAATTTCTTTTATCTAACAATGCTCTAGTTTTTAAGCCGAGATTTTTTTTATCAAGCATACCTAAATCTATACATTAGCAGTAAAAATTTTCACTTATTTTCTTCCATAGGGCACAAAGCTTTCAGCTCTAAAACTTGAACTATTCTTACCTTTACTAGAGGCTAGAGCTTACAGATCTGACCTCTTTTCTATAAAAATTTCTACTTTTATCTTTCTTAGAGCACAAAGTGTTCAGATCTCACTTCTTTTCTTTAGTATCAACCTCTTTTATTGTAGATCTGACCTCTTTCCTTCAGATTTGACATTTCTTTCTTGGCAAAAAGCTTCGCAGGTCAAGTAGAATACTGCGCACTAGGGAAACATATCTATGCACAGAGCTTATTTCACACAAATATTTTTCTTCTTTAGTTCCCAACAATCACAGTTCAGGTCCCAGCAATGGAACCATTTGTTGGCACGAGGGCAGACCCAGGGTTCAATGCTCAAGAGCACACCAACAAAACCCTAACTACCGACCCTTTCGGTAACACCTGTGAAGCAGATGTCGTCTCACCTGAAGTAGAGGAAGGGGTCGTTGCAGGACTCAGAAGTCTGCAACCTTAGCTGGGACACAGATCTATGATTATAGCACTTAGAAATCATCTAGCATGGTTTATCCATCAATATTCAACCCTTACAACACTTCGCAGATAGCACAGAGTATCGCAGTGAGTACTTAGATCTAAGATAATTCAACACTTAGCCACAACAAGATAAATCGAGTTTAGTAGACCACGAGCTAAGCATATATCAGATCTAACATTCATTCTTATCTCAGAAGCACAAAGCATAACTAAATCTATTTAATCACATCAAGCACTTAGCCAAGAAGGAGATAAAAACATTAGGTCGAAGCACAGAGAACAATACACAAAGTTACCGTGGTTCACCCCCACCCTGGGGCTACGTCCACAAGATCTTCTTCTTTATTACCTCAGTCAAGCAGTTACAGCACAGAGCTTCAACAATCCTTGCTTTGCATAGGCCAAAAGATCTACGTGGCTCGCTAGATCCTTATTCCTTGCACTTCAACTCAAAACAACTTGCAGGCTTCTTACAATCATGCACAGAGAATTTACAAGATACATCTGATCACACAGATCCAGTTCTGGCACTGAGCTATCACATAGATTTACTACTCTCCCCTTTTTCCCCCTCCTTTCTTACATTGCCTAAGTATCTATTTACAGATTACAAAAATGGGCCTAAACATGGGTGAACCCATGGGCCAACATCCCTTTTCCGTTACATTAACCCAAAACCCTAAAGGGACCCAAATATAGGTCTAGTTTCCCTAATTTACACTTCACGTTGCGCTCCATCTTTGGAAAGCTATTGAAGTCCCAAAAATGGTCAAATATGACCAAGTATTCTTCAAAACTTGGTCAAGGGCCAACATGCATAGAAAGAATGTTTGGACTAACAAATGGATGCAGGATCCTAGAAATATTTTTTTGCAGGTTTGCTACTGTGATCCCAGTGTGTAGTACATGAAAGGTTGGGGTTCGTTGAAAAGAAAGAGAGGATTAACTCTTTGCTATAGTTGCAAAAGGCTGAAACATCTTGCTAAGGAATTCCCTAGTTGAGGTCCTAGTTGTCTTTGCTGTAACACTATGGACATGAAGTTTTTTATTTCCCTAGAGTGATTGCTAAAGTTGAAAAGATGAATATGAGACAGGAAAACTATGAGACAGGCCAAGAAACTAAGGATATGCCAGAACCCCAGAAAGAATTAGAGACTGTATTATTACAGATGAAAGAAACCCTGAATGATCATAGAGATATCAACTTATCAGAGATCTTAAATGAGAAGGAGTGCATAGAAACAAGAATAGGATACTTCAACATAGACTGTGTTCTGTATGAGGAAACTGAGATGAATATCATGACAGAAAGAACTTGAGAAATTTCAGGAAAACCTGCTATGCTTTCTTCATCAATAGGAATAGGATTATTTAAAGGAAAGATAATAACCCTGTGTGGAAGACTTACCCAGACATCTATGAGTGCTTATGGAACTTCGACAGAAGAAGAATTTGAGATCGTTAAGTTTGTTGAGAACAATGCCCCATTTTCTATTTTGCTAGGAAAAAACTAGATTGAGAAAGATCATATATGAAGGAAACAAGAAGAGGAGGATCTAGAACAAAAAAAGCAAGAACTAAGGGATTTCATGGCTAGGAGAATAGCACACTTACTGGAAGAACAAGAGGACTAGTCGAAGCTACTGAGGACCAGAGATCTAGACGTTGAAGTTGAAAGAACACATGAATACTTGAAACACATATCTTTATAAGAGAGTAGAGCACCTACCCCAGAAAGAGAAGAAGTATTACCCTTGAACCCTATGAAAGACCCTCCATAGTGAGAATTTACTATTGCAAGAGGAGATAAGAAAAATAATGGAAAGAGGAAACCAATGACTCAAATTATAGGAAAGAAAGCTAGAAATCTTAGCAAGAAGAAAGCAAAGTTAGAAAAGTTACAGGAAGTTCCAGGGAGGACTTCGCAGAAGGACGGTTTGCAGAATTGGAACTTCCCCAGGATATCAAAACAACGAATATTGGCACTTTGCCATGGTGAAGGAATATGACCATTGGAGGTGTCCCGACATTTACCCTGATGCTCCAGAATGGCTCGAACCGTAGTTATGGCCTGAAAGATCACCATTAGATAGTTGGTACCGCACCATAACAGATGGAATTGCATTGATTAAGGCATTCCTTCCCATTGGAGGAATCCGTTATGACGTTTCCTATTTATCCTGTTGAGCGTTTGACCGAGAAAACTTTTGCTAATTTTCATTATTTGAGCCCACAGAGAACTAGTTGCTTTTGCGCAATGCCTATTGAGAGCTCGCCACCTGTTCTTTTACATTGAGTATTTGATCACCGACCTGAGATACCTAATTTTGAGCATGCTTGTCGGTTGACTTCAGTGAAGTATAGAAATACGTTGAAGAGATCATCATAGACCTCATGGCTAAGAAGGTCATGTCTATAGGAGTCCAATCCTCGTCAACGAGAGGAGTGCAAGAATCCCCGTCGACTGCTCGTGGATCTGGACCATCCCAAAATGCGACAGAGAAACAAACCAAGAATCGTTATGACTTGGCAAATGTGAAGCTCATCCCATCTATCCTACCTGATTATATCCTACCTCTAGCTGGCATAGTGAGCCATGACAGTGTCTCAAGGGACTTCGACTACACCTTGATCATTGCATACCTCCTGAAGGGGATACGTGCAGTTGGACTATAGTTAGGACAAATCATGACGTTGAAGATTAGTGACTTCAACTTGGGAGATCGCAAGAACCATGGAATGCTCGCCCCACACAAGTATTTGACTAGGACCAAAAGGAAGAAGTCGAAGATCATCCCACATCCGTGGACTATGGACATCACGAGGTCCAATATCCTGAATGTGATGAAGATACCACACTTTGGAAGGCATCAGGAGGTTAACGCGTGCGTTAAACTCTTGTTGTCTTGCTTCCATGGCAGTTATTTCTGGTGGGAAAAACACATCACCATAGATCTGATGCTGATCCATCGGATCCCCAGACTAAGCATGCAAGGACTAGACCCACAAGAATTTTATCCAGAGAAGGCTGCAGATCGCGCCCTGGCATAGAAAATTAAAGATACCTATGGTGATGTGGAAAAGGGGAAGCAAGGCTACAAGGTAGCTTCCATTCATAATGGTGCAGTGTGACTAGCCTTCCAGTTGATCGCTGGTAAGTTAGTAAGGAAGAAAAGACCAACGCAGGTCATAGGGTTCGTTGTTGACCTCGCGGGAAAATGCATGGAATGGATGCAATTGAACTGGATGAGCTACCTCTTCAATGAGTTAGAGAAATACTTCCATGAAGCTCTGGATAGGGGCTACGAGTTCCACTTTATTTGGCTACTGATCCTCATCACTTTCATTTCTTTGGAAATTCCAGAAGGTGCGACCTTCCCTAATATTGAGCCATAAAAACCCTTATCTGCAAAGTTCACCATGCTATGGTATTCGAGCGACATGGAGAAATAATGGAAGTCAAACGTGGTCTTCCACACCTACTACCTGTAGTTGAAGAGGGATATTGAGTCTTTCCCTCGGATGATGCCGAACACCCTGCATAGGTTCAGACCATCTGTGAATTTCCACACAGATAGACATTTTATTTATATCACTGCGTGCAAAGATGAACACAAAGAGGAGCTGCAGAGTTACTACAAACTCACAGAGGAAGACATGGAAGAAATGACTAAGGAATGACCTGCAGAGTTCCTCATACCAGTCGAACAGGCAGAACTGTCCAACCCCGACCTCATCGGAAGTCCTATGGTTGCTCAGAAAGAGTATGATGCACCCAACAGTAGCAGAAGGAAGAAAAAGGAAGAGGTACCTGACCTGAACAACGCATCAGAAGAGACTGCTTCAGACTCACTTGGAGGGGGAGGTGACGACAAAGTAGACAAGGAAGAGGAAAAAGGAGAATAAGACAAGCATAAACAAGGCGAAGTAACACCACCTAGGGACCCTATTGATGAAGTTGAGACCTCCAAGAAAAGAAAGGCTTCCCCCATGAAACCTACATCGTGGAAGAAGTCCAAATCTACTAAACCATAGATGCAGACTATGCTAACAATGGATGACATAGATTTCATCATCACCGCTATCTCAGACACCTCAAAAGACATCTTACAACACAATGAATCCAAACAAGAGACCATGTATGAAAGAATTGAAGAAGAGATGAAAGGGGGGGGGCTCTACTCAATCTGCGCAGTGTCTACTACACCCTCGCCATCAGAAGGAATAGAGTTGGGAGATGAACCTGCCCAGCTATGCCTAATAGAAGTTGTAATCGAAGCTCACCTTCGTCATGTTCAGGAAGAAAAAGAGCAGGCCACAGAGGCCCTAAATAAAGAAAAAGAGGAATCTAGAGAAAAACGTCGGGTTGCGCAACAGGAAAAAGATGACATCTAAGCCAAGTTTGCATAGGATAGAGCGCAGATCCAAAAGGAGAAGGAATAACTGCTCGTAGAGAAGATTGGAGTTAAAGAAGCAGTCACGAGAGCACTTCTCTCTCTGACAGGATTAGAATAGATGAAAGAAGACCCAGTGGAAAGCCAAGTGTTGTGGGTGGGAAATCCCCCTATAGACTAACATTAAGGGTTCTGTAATGCATGCAGAAAATGACCTAAAGTCTCCTACTTCTTACCAACATCCCAATCATAAACCCCATTATTCATATGAAAATACAAGGTTAAAAAGATCAAGTTATTGTACCTTAGTTTTCGTGTTTGATGTCGATCCTTTAACGTTTGGTCGCTCCTTGACTACAAATCTCCTCCCAACATTGACCTACACCCATAAAAAGACAAACAAAGAACTCCACATGCATATGATCTATGATCTAATGGGTTAGAGATTCTATCAAAATATAATCAAATTTAAACATTGAAAATCTCATATGGCGGGACGTGAAACACACTTCTTTTTATTAATCTCACAAGAGTAACTTACAATAGTGATATCGACCATTGCTCCTTGAATATGGTCTTGGGATCCTCTTCAACTGTGCTCCAAATGCTTTTGTATATGCTTCTCTTCACATAATGGTTGCAAAAGGTTGGGGCAAAGGGAATGAAAAATCGGGTAGAGTTTCTTTACAGTTATTTTCCCCCTTCCAAATGGGACCCCTACCCCTTTTTTTATAGGCTAGAAAGGGCTAGGTATTTGGTTGAGTGACCGTCTATGGGCGTTCAAACAGTTTAGGTAACTTACCCAAAACTGTGTGTTCCATATACAACTTTCTATTTTTCATATTTTTTTAGGTATACGCGGGCTGAAGTGGGTTAGCTAGCATACACACATGTGTAGTAGTGGCGCAAGGCACGTGTGCCCTCAAAAATGGGTGTTTTTTAAGAAGCTGTTCAGTAGTGGCTTGGTAAAATATGTAAAATGAGATGGCCTGATGCAAGGTAAGCATATTTGGTGCAAATTAGGGTTATAATAGATGCCCCCTAATGTGTGAGGTTAGAAGAGCATCTGATGGCCGAAATACATTATCAATCTTCACCAACGTACAAAACAAGTGAGCCCAGGGACCAGAGTTCAGGAGGTTCCATATGCAAAATAAAAATTGTCTCACCGAGGTGGGCATACCCATGCTCGGAATGAAATAAAATCATGGCTTCCAATCAAATACACCACAGATCCATGTCATATAACTATATAAAGTGTAGCCGTGAGCAATACACAACAGATCTACATCTCAAAATAAAAAAGATATACATATATAATATCCATCTTCAAGAAGCTAATAAGGCTTGATGGCTAGAGATGAGGCCTTCAGAGCTCGAGCAACAGATTCAAAATCTTCACAAATCAGGTAGGAGTGTAATATGAGTGTATGGCTTCACTACCCAGAGGTCTTCGACGGCCTGTCAGGAATGGACTAGAGGATTTTGATGATCAGGCTGAGGGATTCATGGATTTCTAAGAAAGACTTGATTGGGATTTCGGGATGGCTGGGCATGAGGGAAAGAGACAAACTGTAGAGGGGCCAACTCAAACATGGTAAAAAATTCCCTTGGACAATAGCACGACAAATGATGAGACTCAGGCAACATGATGTTGACATAAGTTCACGATGCAGGAGGCAACACAAACTCTCCATATGTTTGGAAGAATAACCAAACAGAGGAGAACACAACCCTATGTAGCAAGAAAAACTTCCTAAGGTCATATTAAATCCCAGGGCTTGACAAACAAACGAAAGGATGTGCTTTGTCCAAGGGCGACTCATTGTGATTCCAACAAAAAGAAAATACTTTTCCCTTCCTCTTTTTGGGGCATATTTGATTTTTTTTGTCTTTTTCAATAATTTTGAAAGCTTGAAAAATAATAAAAGAATGATACGTTACAAAGGAGGATCGAGTGTCGCAGACATACTATTTCCAAGCGCAAGGAACACATGGATGCTCAGAGCAAAGGGATATATGCAGGAAAAGGACACTCGAGAAAAATCCTTTGTGGGCCAAGATGTCAAGACATAGAGGAAAAATGCTACAGGGCTTGCATATAAGGCATGCTTTAGATGGTTCAGTTAAGAGCAACATGGAGCCGACATTAGGCCAAAGACATAGGTATGCAAATGCGATTAATACGACACAATGGTAACGTCCTTCGATGTGGTTTTAATGAGCTTAGAGAAGGTAAAATCGATGGTTTTTCATATTTAGAGAGTATGAAAAAGTGTAAAATGAGACTCCACTGGGGTAACTTTTTCAAAGGTAGTCTAGTCAGTTCAAAAAAAGTGGGAAAACTAGCACCGAAAAGACTTTTATTCAAAACCATTTTAAAGAGTGTGATAAAGACAAGATCACTCGACAATTTTTTCATATTTAAGGAGTCTGAAAAAAGCTTAACTATGGACTCCATATGGGATGTTCTTCTAGACCATTTTAATGAGTGTGAAGAAACAAGGTCACTCGATGATCTTTTCAATTTTAGGGAGTCTGAAAAGAACTTAACTATGGACTCCGTGGGGGTTCCTTTTTCGTAAATTTAGTCCCTCAATCCTGGAAAAGGGTTAAAATCATATCTGAGAATACTCTTATAGGGAACCGAAGCTCATAGAGTATACCTTTGTTCGTACAGTTGACCATCCAGACCGAAAAAGGGGTAAACTACTGTTAGACAGATGTGCCATCAAATTTTAGTTTAGCGAGCATGAAGGTCAACAAGGTCGCTTGACAATCTTTTCATTTTTAGAGGGTCTGAAAAGGGCTTAAAAGAAGACCCGTTGTGTTTTGGGAGTCCTGAGGGTGAGGTCAAGTGAGGTAATGAATCATGAAAATGAGGATCATACTCGTAATCAGGCCAAACTAAAAAGGAATCCCTAGCCTATAGTCATTGGTGACAACATGGACGCCAAAATGCAACCAAGATCTACCTAGGGCACCCATGTACAGGTAGGTTCTACCACCAAATTACGACACTTCTAGAGAAAAATAGGGTTCCGTGTCGCACTTCAGTGGGATCGATCCTATGGAAAATAAAAAAATACAACGAAGTGCAACCAATGGAAGTGGAAATCTATCTTACATGCACAAAGTAGAAAAAATGACTTTTCACCAAAAGAACTTTTAAATGACCCAAATCGCCCAAAATATTCCAAATACCCTAAAAGCTTCGTTCTAAGAGACATACCCTAAGGAACCATCAGTGTAGAGTAGGATCATAAACACGTTAAATACCATTTAACTGAGACACAACCAGCTAAGCGTCTAGATAGACCTGGAGATGAGAGATGCCAAGTGACAAAGAGTCACGAAGCAACTCAATAACTGCGCTGTATTCAACGACATTGTTTGTGGTGTCACCTAAATAGATACCTCCTGAGGATAGTGACTGGCTCTGAGGTGTGAAAATCACCCAAGCTGCGGAAGCAAGCCTTCGAGCGTGCTGGCTAGCACCATCAGTGAACCCAATGAACACCCTTGATTCACTTGACATCTGCCACAATGAAAAAGATAACATAAAAAATGACACGTCCATAAAACTAAAAGTAATAGTACAGAGACTATACATATGTTTCAAAAAGTCACCCAAGGCGACCCACCTATGAGTAATACTTCTTGAGGTAGAGCCCATTTCTAGGCTCCGCCAACACGTTTCCCTCAAAGTACACCAGACGATAAGCACCCTTTTTTAGAACCTCTTTCATGATGAAAGGTACGAACCACATAGGTTTGAACTTGCCTTCCCCCAGGGGGTCCTTATCTTGGTCATAGACCAGGATAAGGTCGCCTTCATAGAAAATCTAAGGGCGAACAGACCGATCATATTGACACTTGACTTTTTGTTTGTGAGCTTTGTTAGCTAAGGTCGCATCACAACGCTGCTCATCGAGCTACTCGAGATATAATAAACGCTCTTCAAGCGGTGAAGTGTCTGGCAATAACTATACTGCCAACTTTAGAGACGAAATCTGGCACTCTATGGGTAAGACTGCTTCCAACCTATAAATGAGTTGAAAAGGTGAGAAATCGGTTGCATTTTTAAGAGACGTTCGGTAAGCCCTTAATGCCAAATATAACATCAAATGCCAATTTGACTTGGCTGAATTGATCGTTCATTGTAGAATGGTTTTAAGAGATTTATTTACAGCTTCTACTTGACCATTCACTTGGGGGTAGTAGGGTGATGAATGTTCTTGCCGCAATCCAAGCTTTGATGTTAACTCAATCATCATTTTGTTCTGAAAGTGGCTACCATGGTTAGTGACAATCTCTCTTGGGATGCCATACCTTGCTATTATTTGGTTGAACAAAAAAGAGATCTGATGTCTCCCCGTCGTCTTTAAACGTTGGCATAGCTTCGACCCACTTGGTGAAGTAGTCTACTGCTACGATGATATAGCAGTGCCCCCTTGCTGAAGGGGGGTTTCATGTAGTGTAATCAATCCCCCATTTAGTGAAGGGACCAATGGTAATAACGGGAAACATGGGAGCGGGGTGTGCCCTCATCTTCCGAGAGAAGATCTAACACGAGTCGCACTTCTTGACCGATTCAACACAATCTTTGATTAATATCGGCCAGAAGTATCCGACTCATAGAATTGTTTGGGTTGTTTCCAACCCCGACAGATGACTGCCACATGCTCCAGTGTGGCAATATTTAAGCATGATTTCTACTTCTTCATGA
>JASDQU010010233.1:111881-123977 GCA_032191745.1 Picea mariana
TGGTTGCTCAGAAAGAGTATGATGCACCCAACAGTAGCAGAAGGAAGAAAAAGGAAGAGGTACCTGACCTGAACAACGCATCAGAAGAGACTGCTTCAGACTCACTTGGAGGGGGAGGTGACGACAAAGTAGACAAGGAAGAGGAAAAAGGAGAATAAGACAAGCATAAACAAGGTGAAGTAACACCACCTAGGGACCCTATTGATGAAGCTGAGACCTCCAAGAAAAGAAAGGCTTCCCCCATGAAACCTACATTGTGGAAGAAGTCCAAAGCTACTAAACCATAGATGCAGACTGTGCTAACAATGGATGACATAGATTTCATCATCGCCGCTATCTCAGACACCTCAAAAGACATCTTACAACACAATGAATCCAAACAAGAGACCATGTATGAAAGCATTGAAGCAGAGATGAAAGGGGGGGGCCTCTACTCAATCTGTGCAGTGTCTACTGCACCCTTGCCTTCAGAAGGAATAGAGTTGGGAGATGAACCTACCTAGCTATGCCTAATAGAATATGTAACCGAAGCTCACCTTCGTCATGTTCAGGAAGAAAAAGAGCAGGCCACAGAGGCCCTAAATAAAGAAAAAGAGGAATCCAAAGAAAAACGTTGGGTTGCGCAACAGGAAAAATATGACATCTAAGCCAAGTTTTCAGAGGATAGAGCGCAGATCCAAAAGGAGAAGGAATAACTGCTCGTAGATAAGATTGGAGTTAAAGAAGCAGTCACGAGAGCACTTCTCTCTCTGACAGGATTAGAATAGATGAAAGAAGACCCAGTGGAAAGCCAAGTGTTGTGGGTGGGAAATCCCCCTACAGACTAACATTAAGGGTTCTGTTATTCATGCAGAAAATGACCTAAAGTCTCCTACTTCTTACCAACATCCCAATCATAAACCCCATTATTCATATGAAAATACAAGGTTAAAAAGATCAAGTTATTGTACCTTAGTTTTCGTGTTTGATGTCGATCCTTTAACGTTTGGTCGCTCCTTGACTGCAAATCTCCTCCCAACATTGACATACACCCATAAAAAGACAAACAAAGAAATCCACATGCATATGATCTATGATCTAATGGGTTAGAGATTCTATCAAAATATAATCAAATTTAAACATTGAAAATCTCATATGGCGGGACATGAAACACACTTCTTTTTATTAATCTCACAAGAGTAACTTACAATAGTGATATCGACCATTGCTCCTTGAATATGGTCCTAGGATCCTCTTCAACTGTGCTCCAACTGCTTTTGTATATGCTTCTCTTCACATAATGGTTGCAAAAGGTTGGGGCAAAGGAAATGAAAAATCGGGTAGAGTTTCTTTACAGTTATTTTCCCCCTTCCAAATGGGACCCCTACCCCTTTTTTTATAGGCTAGAAAGGGCTAGGTATTTGGTTGAGTGACCGGCTATGGGCATTCAAATGGTTTAGGTAACTTACCCAAAACTGTGTGTTCCATATACAACTTTCTATTTTTCATGTTTTTTTAGGTATACGCGGGCTGAAGTGGGTTAGCTAGCATACACACATGTGTAGTAGTGGCACAGGGTGCATGTGCCCTCAAAAAGGGGTGTTTTTTAAGAAGCTTTTCAGTAGTGGCTTGGTAAAAGATGTAAAACGAGATGGCCTGATGCAAGGTAAGCATATCTGGTGCAAATTAGGGTTATAACAGATGCCCCCTAATGTGTGAGGTCAGAAGAGCATCTGATGGCCGAAATACATTATCAATCTTCACCAACGTACAAAACAAGTGATCCCAGGGACCAGAGTTCAGGAGGTTCCATATGCAAAATAAAAATTGTCTCACCGAGGTGGGCATACCCATGCTCGGAATGAAATAAAATCATGGCTTCCAATCAAATACACTGCAGATCCATGTCATATAACTATATAAAGTGTAGCCGTGAGCAATACACAACAGATCTACATCTCAAAATAAAAAAGATATACATATATAGTATCCATCTTCAAGAAGCTAATAAGGCCTGATGGCTAGAGATGAGGCCTTCAGAGCTCGAGCAACAGATTCAAAATCTTCACAAACCGGGTAGGAGTGTAATATGAGTGTACGACTTCACTACCCAGAGGTCTTCGACGGCTTGTCAGGAATGGACTAGAGGATTTTGATGATCAGGTTGAGGGATTCATGGATTTCTAAGAAAGACTTGATTGGGATTTCGGGATGGCTGGGCATGAGGGAAAGAGACAAACTGCAGAGGGGCAAACTCAAACATGGTAAAAAATTCCCTTGGACAATAGCACGACAAATGATGAGACTCAGGAAACATGATGTTGACATAAGTTCACGATGCAGGAGGCAACACAAACTCTCCATATGTTTGGAAGAATAACCAAACAGAGGAGAACACAACTCTATGTAGCAAGAAAAACTTCCTAAGGTCATATTAAATCCCAGGGCTTGACAAACAAACGAAAGGATGTGCTTTGTCCAAGGGTGACTCATTGTGATTCCAACAAAAAGAAAATACTTTTCCCTTCCTCTTTTTGGGGCATATTTGATTTTTTTTGTCTTTTTCAATAATTTTGGAAAGCTTGAAAAATAATAAAAGAATGCTACGTTACAAAGGAGGATCGAGTGTCGCAGGCATACTAGTTCCAAGCGCAAGGAACACTTGGATGCTCAGAGCAAAGGGATATATGCAAAAAAAGGACACTCGGGAAAAATCCTCTGTGGGCCAAGATGTCAAGACATAGAGGAAAAATGCTACAGGGCTTGTGTATAAGGCATGCTTTAGATGGTTCAGTTAAGAGCAACATGGAGCTGACATTAGGCCAAAGACATAGGTATGCAAATGCGATTAATACGACACAATGGTAACGTCCTTCAATGTGGTTTTAATGAGCCTAGAGAAGGTAAACTTGATGGTTTTTCATATTTAGAGAGTCTGAAAAAGTGTAAAATGAGACTCCACTGGGGTAACTTTTTCAAAGGTAGTCTAGTCAGTTCAAAAAAAGGGGGCAAACTAGCACCGAAAAGATTTTTATTCAAAACCATTTTAATGAGTGTGATAAAGACAAGATCACTCGACAATTTTTTCATATTTAAGGAGTCTGAAAAAAGCTTAACTATGGACTTCGTATGGGATGTTCTTCTAGACCATTTTAATGAGTGTGAAGGAACAAGGTCACTCGATGATCTTTTCAATTTTAGGGAGTCTGAAAAGAACTTAACTATGGACTCCGTGGGGGTTCCTTTTTCGTAAATTTAGTCCCTCAATCCTGGAAAAGGGTTAAAATCATATCTGAGAATACTCTTCTAGAGAACCGAAGCTCATAGAGTATACCTTTGTTCGTACATTTGACCATCCAGACCGAAAAAGGGGTAAACTACTGTCAGACAGATGTGCCTTCAAAGTTTAGTTTAGCGAGCGTGAAGGTCAACAAGGTCGCTGGACAATCTTTTCATTTTTAGAGGGTCTGAAAAGGGCTTAAAAGAAGACCCGTTGTGTTTTGGGAGTCCTGAGGGTGAGGTCAAGTGAGGTAATAAATCATGCAAATGAGGCTCATACTCATAATTAGGCCAAACTAAAAAGGACTCCCTAGCCTATAGTCATTGGTGACAACATGGACGCCAAAATGCAACCAGGATCTACCTAGGGCACCCATGTACAGGTAGGCTCTACCACCAAATTACGACACTTCTAGAGAAAAATAGGGTTCTGCGTCGCACTTCGGTGGGATCAATCCTATGGAAAAGAAAAAAATACAACGAGGTGCAACCAATGGAAGTGGAAATCTATCTTACATGCACAAAGTTGAAAAAATGACTTTTCACCAAAAGAACTTTTAAATGACCCAAATCTCCCAAAATATTCCAAATACCCTAAAAGCTTCATTCTAAGAGACATACCCTAAAGAACCATCAGTGTAGAGTAGGATCATAAACACGGTAAATTCCATTTAACTGAGACACAACTAGCTAAGCGTCTAGATAGACCTGGAGATGAGAGATGCCAAGTGACAAAGAGTCACGAAGAAACTCAATAACTGCGTTGTATTCAACGACATTTTTTGTGGTGTCACCTAAATAGATACCTCCTGAGGATAGTGACTGGCCCTGAGGTGTGAAAATTACCCAAGCTGCGGAAGCAAGCCTCCGAGCGTGCTAGCTAGCACCATCCATGAACCCAATGAACACCCCTGATTCACTTGACATCTACCACAATGAAAAAGATAACATCAAAAATGACACGTCCATAAAACTAAAAGTAATAGTACAGAGACTATACATATGTTTCAAAAATTCACCCAAGGCGACCCACCTATGAGTAATACTTCTTGAGGTAGAGCCCATTTCTAGGCTCCGCCAACATGTTTCCCTGAAAGTACACCAGACGATAGCACCCTTTTTTAGAACCTCTTTCATGATGAAAGGTCCGAACCACATAGGTTTGAACTTGCCTTCCCCCAGGGGGTCCTTATCTTGGTCATAGACTAGGATAAGGTCGCCTTCATAGAAAATCTGAGGATGAATAGACTGATCATATTGACACTTGACTTTTTGTTTGTGAGATTCGTTAGCTAAGGTCGCATCACAACGCTGCTCATCGAGCTACTCGAGATACAATAAACGCTCTTCAAGCGATGAAGTGTCTGGAAATAACTATACTACCAACTTTAGAGACAAAATCTGGCACTCTATGGGTAAGACTGCTTCCAGCCTATAAACGAGTTGAAAAGGTGAGAAATCGGTTGCAGTTTTAAGAGACGTTCTGTAAGCCCTTAATGCAAAATATAACATCAAATGCCAATTTGACTTGGCTGAATTGATCATTCATTGTAGAATGGTTTTAAGAGATTTATTTACAGCTTCTACTTGACCATTCACTTGGGGGTAGTAGGGTGATGAATGTTCTTGCCGCAATCCAAGCTTTGACGTTAACTCAATCATCATTTTGTTCTGAAAGTGACTACCATGGTTAGTGATAATCTCTCTTGGGATGCCAGACCTTGCTATTATTTGGTTGAACAAAAAGAGATCTGATGTCTCTCCATTGTCTTTAAACGTTGGCATAGCTTCGACCCACTTGGTGAAGTAGTCTACTTCTACGATGATATAGAAGTGCCCCCTTGCTGAAGGGGGGTTTCATGTAGTGTAATCAATCCCCCATTTAGTGAAGGGACCAATGGTAATAACGGGAAACATGGGAGCGGGGTGTGCCCTCATCTTCCGAGATAAGATCTAACACGGGTCACACTTCTTGACCGATTCAACACAATCTTTGATTAATATCAGCCAGAAGTATCCATCTCATAGAATTGTTTGGGCTGTTTCCAACCTCGACAGATGACTGCCACATGCTCTAGTGTGGCAATCTTTAAGCATGATTTCTACTTCTTCATGAGTGAGACATCGATGAAGGATGAAGTCTACACCTCGACGATACAAAGTGTCCTCGAGTATGAAATAGTTCTTAGCCTGATGGCATATATGATGACGCTCATCACGAGAAGCAGAGGTGGGACACTTCAAAGTCTGGAGATAGAAAAGAACATATCCATACCAAGGGTCGGAAGATGCGATAAAAAACATGTCTCCTTTGATAGGCGACTTGTCGATTATAACATCACCTGGTTCGACCGGAAGTTCCGATATGAGTTCCGCGAAGACCATCGACTTTTTGGATTTTGCCGAAATATACTCCAAGTCAAATTCCTGGAGGATAACTATCTATCTATTGATATTTTCACTGATGACTCATCGTGTCAATACGTATTGAAATGGATTTACAATGGAAATGATGGTGGTATTGCGAAACAAAATGTAATGACATAACCGTTGGACATCATGGACTGCTGCCAACACAAGTTTTTCAATGTGGGAATAATTGAGTTCTGATCCAACTAGGCCTGTCTCAAGTAATAAATCATGTATTTTGAGACCAAATCATCCTCCTGAACTAATACCATACCGATGGTCGACTCTGCAGTGGCCAAGTACAATAATAAATATTTATTATAATTGGGTGGACAAAGCAGAGGGGTATATATGAGGGTGTGTTTCAACGCTGTGAAAGAGTGTTGAGCAGCTTCATCCCAATGAAAAGGAATGTCCTTCTTCAATAAACACATAAAACTCTTTGTGATCTTGACATAGTTTGTGATGAAACACCGTAAAAGGTTCTCTTTTCCTTGCAAACTTTGAAGCTGAGGGATGGTGCACAGGGGAGGCAATTGAACTATTGCCTCAACCTTTAGAGGATCGACCATGATCCCTATTGTCGAAACTATGAAACCTAGCATACAAACTAATGTGATGCAAAAAATGCACTTGTTTGGATTCAAGAGGATTCAGTAGTAGCGACACCATTCAAGGATAAGTCGGAGGTGTGCGAGATGATCAACTCTCTTGCGAGATCGTGACGCTAAATCATCGATATAAGCCTCGACTATGTGTTTGAGGTCATGGAAAACAAAAGACATGGCCCGCTGAAATGTAGGTCTAGCATTTTTCAGACCAAAAGGCATCTCCGATAAGAGAATGTACCCCACAAACAAATGAAAGCAATTTTGTGTCGGTCTTTGGGTTTGATATGTATCTGATTGTATCCCAAAAAACCATCCATGAAAGAAAAGGCTTTGCAACTTGCACATTCGTCGACTATCTGGTCAATAAACGGTGTGGGGAAATTATCTTTTGGGGAGGCCTTGTTAAGATCACAGAATTTTTTACATACATGAATCATACCCTGTTTTTTATTGACTGGCACGGTATTCAACACCCATTAAGTCAATTGGATGGGGTAGATGAAACCAGATTTAAGTAGTTTCTCTACTTCAGACTTGATAGCTGCTGCTTTCCTAGGATTGACTGGACGAAGCTTCTACCAGACCGGCTTGAGATCAGGATAAGTCCTGATTTCATGTTCGACGATTCTTGGATCTATGCCTGGCATTTCCTCATAAGACCAGGTAAACATGTCGCGAAATTATTTAAATAAATCTGTGTAGATTTGAATCTCCTCGGAAGAGTAATCTGCTTCGACGAAGATATTCTCCATGACGCCAAGGGTTTTGGAGATGTCAATAGGTATTGTTTAAGCTATTGTTGCCATATTTCCTTCAGCATAAACTTTGTGCATTGCCAAAGGATTGATAGGAAAATATTTATCTCCATTCATAGTCAAAGTGAATTCACCTGCTTCAATTCGTCTTAACTCTGGGAGGAAGTAAAATCTATGATGAAGATCATCCCAGGGTCTGTCCAGACTAGTCATTGCCTCAATAATCACCTCGTCTAAGGGCAAGAATAAGTCTAAAGAATCTGTATCGGCAAGGGAACCTTGAGCCCAAACAGGTTCGAGCACCGAATCTAACTCTTGTGCGGGAGTCGGATCGAGGTTGACAGAAGCTTGCTGAATTATCGAGTCTACAACTTATACCATGGACAAAGGCATGGCCATGCCATGGTGCTTTTTCCCTTCCATATTAGCTGATGGGGAAGGAAGAGTACATGGATCATTAAAGTACGTCGTGCGAAACGACGATATTTGAAATATTTCGGCCCAAGGTTGGTCGGGGTCAGTCGACATGTAATGGACATTTACGGTCAGAGGCGGGTAATAAAAAGTACTCATCAAAGGTGGGCACAAACCAACCCATATGTTGACGATGTCGGGCTAAGGGTTATCAATCATTGGGACCGTGGAGACTCCCGATGAAGGGTCAGGATGAGAAGGATAACTGATCAATGGTCACGATCCGACCCTCATGTGGAAACAACAAGACCTGGAAAACTGTCGTGACCACTGCTTGCATAGAATAGGTCCAATTCTTTCATAACAAAATATTGTAGTCGAGAGACGCATCGACCACTTCAACTTCGACGCACACGGTTTTTCCCCCTAACTGCACGGGGAAAGAGGGAATGATCCCATGTGGTCGGAAAGAACGACCGTCAAAGGCTATAAGAAGAGTAGGTGACAGAGACAAAAAGGGTTGGCCTATGGCCTTCCAACATGCCAAAGATATCATGCATGTCGAGGCACTCTCATCCACCACTGTACGGAAAATATTCTGGGTAAAAGTTTTCATGGTGTAAGCCACTACTATCTGAAAAGCTACATGGTAAGGAAGATGAGGTTTTAAGTCAGTTGTATCAAGCATGATTGTTCTCAGATTACAAGTCTCAGTAGATCCTAGGGAAGCTAACAGATCCTTTCTCTGGGAAGGGAAACTCTGGAGGACTTCCAAAGTAGACATCGCACAAGGGGTTTGTGATAAATCCTCCACCATAGAGTAGTTCTGGGTGGCCCATGCATTTGGATTGTGAGAAGCTTTTTTGAACACACGTTTTGGGATGCATGTTGTTGTTTCACCTAACGTATTCTCAATCTGGAGAGGAAGAGGTGGGTTTTTAGCTTCTTTACCCTTCTCAGAGGTGCTTTGCTTTTCGTAATCACGTGCTCTAGCCGATATATAGGCATCACCTTTCATCATACACACATTTGTGGATGAAGGATTACTCAAATATGGAGGGGGTCCTTGACTGCCCCCTTCCGCACTCGAGGAGGCTTGAGTTAGATTTTGCCTGTGTGGAAACGGGTTCGTTAACACGACATGATGTTGTTGTGCCAATAAATTCTGGGCCTTCGCAAGCTGAGGGCATTGATGGGTCGGGTGGTATTCCTTGCAAAGATTACAAAGATACTTCGAATTCTTCTTTTCAGTGTCGCCCCCGCCAACATTATCGGTGGGTTTATTATCCCCCTTACCCTTCATCTCTTAACTAGTTGGACGAGCACCATAAGTGGAAGGTAGTCACATGATCTCTAGGATCTTCATTAGGCTTGGCCTCCAACTTTGGAATGTCTGAAGGAAACTTGGTAGGCATAGGAGGCCAACTCGGATCATAATAGATGGGGTCATTTAAAAGCCTTGTCAAGTTTGGAAAGTGCAGGGTTGCCAGAAATAGTAGTTTGGGTTGTGGATTGTAGCCAGGAAAAAAGGAGCCTGGAGTTTGACTGGCACCAGGTTGCCAGGAAAAGTTAGGTTGCTGGCTAGGGCTCTGGTAATAACCATGGCCGTGACCAGCGTACGGATTATGTGCTTGTTGAGACATCACCGACTGATTCCCATAATAGGACATAAAGGGTTGAGCTTGCGTCACATTCCAAGGATTTTGGGAGGGGTTCCCCCCCTTCACTTCGATGGGAGTAGGCGTTGGGCCTTGCCCGGGGTTCCACTAGGTATGGAAGGGGTTTCCCCCGATCGACATCCCTGGCAAGGGGACTAGTACCTGCCACGGATTCCAAGATCCTTATGAGGAAGGAATTCCTAAGTGTGCCCCCTGTGCAGGAATAGAACCCTGTACAGTATGTGGTTGTCCATAACTAGGTTTCCCCCGACCGAGACGACAACTGACGAGAAAGCATTGTTACCAAATGTGCCAAACAAAGAGAAAGTTATTGAAGAAACTGACATGTTATAAGGAGGGAGTGCTTGACTACCTTCTCCAAACAATTTTCTATTAGGCCCGACGGAGTGTTGAGGAACACTGCCGAGAGAGGGGGACGAAGGGGGTATATGACCCCACTGTAAGGGAAAGAGATAAAGGGAGCTAAAGTCCCCCCCATAGATCCTTGCAGAGGAGTGTTGGAACTCCCTACCCCTAGACCTAAAGTCTGTAGAGTGGAGGAGGAAAGTACTCTACTCGTACCGAAGCCAGGCATCCCGTATGAGAACAGAGGGCCTGTCGCATTCTGGGTAAAAGGAGCAGTGATCACCGCCATAGACGGAATCAGACCACTGCCTGATGTAGAATCAGTCAAGACCATAGTGGCCCAGACCGACAACGGTTTGTTAGGAGGTGGAACACCCCCTGTAGTGACAGTCGTGAAGGAAATATGAGTATTCCCTGAAGAAGTAGTAGCGTTTTCTTCCATTGTTTCTTTTGACACTACCTGACGCTCATAAGGTAGAACTTGTACGATGATGGGTGTCGATAGATTAGTGATGGGAGGGTTATACGGACCAAGAGATTCTACTCCAAGGTTAGAAATGATTGGTTTCTCTAGAATCAAATGTTCTCCTCTCAAAGATGGTTCGGGCACAGTTTCCTGTAACCCGGTTGTCTCAAAAGACCCTTGCTGGTCTAGTTTTCGCCTAAGCGGTGGCAGGGGGGGGTTGAGGTCAAATGGCAGCAGGCCTAAAAGCCTTTGCGACTGGTGGAACTCTTGATCCTCCATTGTGTGATAATATCAAAGACACACTAGGGCAATCTATAATCATTTGAAAACCAGCACACACTAGAAAAAGTACCTATGAGATTAAACATGCAGTCACTAGCTAGTTGGAAGAATAGTTACAACAACCAACACAAGAGAAAATTACCAGTGTAAGTGCAACTCGAATACAGAATCAACCTCCGGATATACTCTGCAAATTGTGGCCCAATGTCTATCCTAGGTACTGCAGTATACCCCTGCAGTCACCTGTGTAAGTCACTTGAAAGATAGGCAAGTAGGTTGCCAGCGAGAAAACAGTCACCAGGCAGGTACAATCGATAGTCGAGTGGACCGCAATGAGCAGGGTATCAAGCCCAAAACTATCAAGGGTATCAAAAGCAAGTGTTTCGGAAGACAATTGAGGACCTCAAACAGATTCAAGACCCACGAAGCTTCGTGGGTCTCGAATCCTACTACGCTTGGTCCAACTTTGGAGGGGTTATCTCCACTACCTCTCCTTATGCGACCTCGTGTTTAGCCCCTGTGTTGGAGGGGGGTCTCAGATAACTTTCACGATACTAGGATTTTATCACTCCCTAGCAGATACCCTTATGTTTGTTTTTGTAGCATTGAAGAGTTTCCTCTCTAATCCTAAATCAAGGCTCTAGCCTAGACTAGTTGATGGACCCTACAAACATAAAGTCTAGTTGATTTTAATTAATCATT
This sequence comes from Picea mariana, assembly GCA_032191745.1. Classification (NCBI taxonomy): domain Eukaryota; kingdom Viridiplantae; phylum Streptophyta; class Pinopsida; order Pinales; family Pinaceae; genus Picea; species Picea mariana. The sequence continues at coordinate 122,803 of JASDQU010010233.1, forward strand.
AATTTTAGTGCCTATCTTAAGTCAAAGGGAATGAAAATGAAACCAATGATTTTTTTCAAATACGAAAGAGAATAGCATATACTAAAACTGAAAACAAATTACTTCTTCACAAATTCAAATTTGCACATTCAAACTCTTTAACCAACTTTTCAAACTTGTTTTTTCTAAGATATTTTAACAGAAAAATCAAAGCTTTCACTCGACTATGAGTTACTTATTTTCCTAAGTCAACAACCAAGAACTTATGAAAATAATCTTTTTTCTGATGATTAATGCAAACAACCAACTACTTAACCAAACAAAAAAATAAAAGATTTTTTTTTATTGTTTAATGCTTAAGGAAAAAAAAAAGGAGGGAAAAATGACGACAAAAAGAAAACTACGCTGTAATAAAACCTAATCTACAAGCTACTATGACAGAGACCCAGACTAGATCAAGAAAACCCCTGAGAGGTGTGACCCCTGACAGGGAAGAGGATGACTGCCTCTTCTATTTTTTTTTTCTCAACAGGTACGCTACTGACAATTCAACAGCCAGTGCATGCACGCGAGTTGTGCAAGGTCAAGGCATGTATACACACATGCAGGCCTACTACAGGCCGCGTGTACCTCTACAACTCCTCAAAAAATTGAAAAACGGGCAATCAAGCACTGGCAGGGAGTACTAGTATTGAGAACTAGAATCCCTTGAAGACACAGAAACTTACTTTAACAAAAAAAGATGCAAGGAAAATTTGTTATAACAAAGCTAATTTGAGATTATACCTAGGATACAAACTACAAAAACAGAGACCAGAACTAGATCCAGAAAACCCTTGAGACAGATCACTTCTGATAGGGAAGAGGATCTCTGCCTCTCTTTTTTTAAAAAAAAAAATCTGGACTCAGAAACGCTACTAATCCTTCAACAAACAACGTATGTACGCAGGCTGTGTGAAGTTAGGGAATGTGTATATGCATGCAGGCCTTATACATGTCGCGTATGCCTCTGTAGCTTCCCGAAAAAAATAAAAATAAAAAAAATAATAATATAGTTAAGCGAAGAAAGCAGGGAGTTGTTGATTAAGGTTGGCTGTCATTGATGTCAACCATTGAAGAAAGCCCCACAGCACAAAGGTTTGGGTAATGGACCCGATATTGTTTGATGTAAATATGACTCATTACTGTCTTTTCAT